>CM071932.1:61864708-62047233 GCA_016081115.2 Rehmannia glutinosa
CGTCAGTCGCGTTCAGTTACATAACTTCTCAATACTACTGGCATCTTATTTTTCTAATCGGCCTGCTAAATCTGCCTCTGATAATAGTATGTGAAATGCATTTATCCTTTAAATTTGTAAAGAATACAGAGTGATCGGAACCCCTAGTCCTTTTTGTAGTCATAGTCGGTCATAGGAAGAGTCGAGCTTCTTGTACCATTAATAAGTGGAGCTTGTTTTAAGCAAGTGCAAGCTCTTCTTCAATCTCGCATACCAAGTTCTCCTTACCTTTGACTTTGAACCACTTACGGTTGCTCCCGTATAGATTTCTTCATTAGTCTCATGAAGAAATGTAGTCTTCACACACATCAAGTTGTTCGATTTCCAGGATCAAGCGAGCTATCCCAAGAACAACTGCGATTGGGTTTTATCTTCACCAATAGTGAAAATTTCTTCAAAATCAACACCGCCACTTCCTAATTGAAACCGCTACAACTTGACTAGTTTATGCCCACTTAGTTGTAAGCTTTGCTCTTGATCTTCAACGGTACACCGTTTATTTCCAGTCGCTTCTGTGCGGTGGCGCCATGGAGTCGTATGTGTGATTTTCCTGCAAAAGAGTTCATCTTGCTGTAGTAACCGTCCGCATATCGGCAGTCATGTGATATGGCCTGCAGCCAAACTCTGTTGGTTTCTCCGTCGATGAGCATTACATACTCATTGTGGGCTATTGTTAGATAAATGTTTTTATCATGATTTTGATGATTTTGTTCAAATGAGTTTTTAAACCAAAACAATGTCCCTAAATGTTGTCTAAATCTTAGATCGATTTAAAATATTTTTACTATTTTTCGGAGTATTTTTTGGAGTTTATTTTCGATAAAAATTGGACAACACATTTGTTGAAGGCTCAATCGACTGGTCGCCCTATAGGGCAACACGTGCTGAGGGATTGAGTTTTGAAGCTTTTGAAACAGAAAAAGGACGTAGAAAATGAGGAGGGATAATCGGTCGACCCCCGGCGACCGGGTACCTGGGAGTGCCCTCTGAAGTTTGTCTTCTCTTGTTTCGCAACTTAAACACTAGCCAACCGGTCATGGTCTAGGGTGACCGGGTCGCACCCCTTTCCGGCGCCCCACTGTAAAAATCGCAGAAATTCAATTTCAAACTTATCTCTCGCATAATCGTCCCGCACTTCGCTTTATCAAAGAAACTATCCAGCTTTGCATTTTGGCAGACTTTTCATATTTTGAGGGATTGAATTCTAACAGCTATATAGATGATTTTAAATGGTTTCTTTTGCAGCAAATCACTCCCCAATGAGTAGCCTATGTAAAATCAAAACCAAGACCTCTCCTATAAATAGAGGCTTCTAACAAGCAACAAGATATAACAACACTCTACACAAGCAAAGAGCTAACAAACAAACACTTTCATATATCTTTGTTGTATTAGCCTAAATAACTTTTCACTTGCACAAATTTGAGGTCTAGACTTTCAATTATTGATTACAACACATGCTACTCATATTGTATCATTCATCATTGAGTTGTAATCTTGATTTTTGGTCATCATTCAACACAAGACATCCTTGTGAGTATTCTTGTGGTAAGAATACACTGGTGATCTAGGTGATGTTTGAAAGTGTTTTCAAAGGTGTTGTAAGAAAGAGGTTGTGGTAATCTTCAAAGGTGTTGTAAGAGGGTTGTGGTAATCCTCAAGGTGGTGTAAGAGGGTTGTGGTAATCCTCATGAGGTGTTGTATTATTAATTTTGGTAATTAATAAAATCTTTTTTTCTTTTTGAAATCCATCCCTTGATATACTTTGGGGTGGTAGAGATTAGCCCTAGGTAGGTTGAACCTCTTTAAATTGAAGTGTCTATTTATTTTCCGCGCACTTAGCATTTCTTTGCTTGAATTTTCAAAAAGAGGGGCAAAATCTAAAACCGAGATAATCTATTCACCCCACCTCTAGATTATCGTAGCCACTGACTAACAAGTGGTATCAAAGCCAAACTCTTTGGCTAGCTCGTTCCTAGTAAAGAGGAAAGATCCATGGCTACTTGAATAAAGCTTATCTCACCACCGCGCATCCACCAACAAGCCACCACTATTCGACACCAACAACTACGCATTTTGGAAAGACCGAATGGAGTGTTCCTTGCCAAGGATCTGGGTTTGACATTTGGAATGTGGTTGTTGAAGGAGTTGATCAACCGACCCGAAATTGGGAGGATGGCACCTCGGTTCCAAACCTTTCAAGGAGTTCGATGACAACGACAAAAAGGCCTTCTCTCTAAACGGTAAGGCCTTAAATATTTGCATTGTTCTCTTTACCACCACCGAGTACAATCGCATAAGAGGATAAGGTCGGCACACAGAGGTTCAGGAAAATTGAGACAATTTATGAAGGGACCAAGAAGGTCAAGCAAGCAAGAAAGACCATCTTTGTTAAAGACTTGAAAACTTTAACATGCATGATGGTGAAAGCATCTCTAAGATGGTTGAAAGGCTTGACAACATTGTCAATCCACTTGTGGCCTTGGTAAAGCTGTCATCTCCGAAGAAGACAAGATGACTAAAAATCTTAAATGCTCTTCCCTCATGGTCCGAAAAAGTGACGGCAATCACGGAGGCACAAAATCTTGAGACACTCAAGTTTGATGAGCTTATTGGAAACCTCCTCATCTATGAAGTCTATCTTAAGGAGAGGAAAATTCCAAACCATCCATAAATTATTCAAATTATTCTAAAGGTCTTGCTTCTTCTTTCTAATAATGCATACTATGATAATGATGATGATGATGATGATGAGGAGAGACGGCCGCACTTGTTCAAAAATTTGCAAAATTTGTGAATAAAAATAAAGCAAGAAAATCGAGAGATAATGCTTTGCTTTTAAATGCGAGAAAACCCGGACACTTCATTGCCGATTGCCCAAAACTCGATGAAGAGGAACAAAGAAAAAGAAGCCTTTCATGAAAAAGAAGGCTCTAAATGCGGAGGTCAAAATGTGGGATGAACTACTCAAACAACCGACGAGGAAGGAGAGACCGAACATGGTCTCATGGCCATAGATTTATGAAAATAATGAGGTGCGCTCTAATTCTTCTACTTCCTCCATAGTTGATGATTTGCAATGTGATTTTAATGAATTGCAAATTGAGTTTCAAAATTTAATTGTTAAATACAAAAATTTGAAAAAGGAGCATAAAGAGCTTAAGGTTGAAAAAGAAAAATTATTTACCTCTTATGAAGCAATTAGACAAAGCTCATACACTTACTCTTACTAGAGTTCACTCTCTTGAAACCGAAAAGAATTGCTCACAAAAGATATTGAATGTTTGAAAAATGATGTGCATCGTTTCAACATAAGCACGGATAAAGCAAAAAAATTTTAGATGCACAAAGAGGTGAGCACTCCAAATTGGGACTTGTTTATAAGCTTTCAAAGGGTTTTTAAGAAAAATAACCAAGGTCCGACTTTTGTACGTGCTAGTAGTTTTAATACTCCTACTTGTTTTTATTGTGTCAAAGTTGGATATTATGCTAATAATTGCAAATTTAGAAATAGCTCTAGTCATGTTTGGAGACCCAAAGGTCTCAAACTAACCCCCATGGACCCCAAAATTATAGGGTACCTAAAAGAAATTTTTTGTAGGTAATAGGGGCTATAACAACAATGGAAGATTCAAAATAGCTCGTGGACAGCGGATGTTCACGCCATATGACCGGAGGAGAGAACTTTTACCAACATCAAGCTCCAAGAAGAGGGTATGGTCATGTTCGACAATGGCAAAGGAAGAATTCTTGGAAATGGAGAAGTTGGTAACTCTTCTTTCTCTCTTTAGAAATGTTCTTTTAGTAGAAGGGCTTAAGTTTAATTTGATAAGTGTTAGCCAACTTTGTGATTCAAATTATAATGTTTCTTTCAATAAAGATAAATGCCTTATACTTAAAAATGGTAAAATTATTTGTGAAGCAAATAGAAAAGATCTTTACAAAATTTGTACAAGTGATTTGGTTAGTCAAATATTTCTTGTTTAGTCGCTAATAATGATTTAACTAGTTTATGGCATAGGCGACTTGGACATGTTGGATACAAGAATTTGAAAAATATTTACAAAAACCAACATGTGAAAGGACTACCCAAATTGAATTTTGAAAAATCTTGTCTTATGTGACACTTGTCAAAAGAACAAATTAGTTAAGAGTAGTTTTAAGCCCAAAAATGAAATTTCCAAACCAAACCCCTACAATTGCTTCACCGTTTGTATGGGGATATTGGTACACGACTAGTCTAAGTGGAAAACATTACACTTTCGTTATTGTCGATGATTTTTCTGATATACTTGGAGCTCTTTTCTTACCAATAAAAGCGATGCCGTTAATGAGTTTGTTAAGTTGTGTAGACTTATTGAGAATGAAAAAGATACTATTACGCCTATTCGAAGTGATCGAGGTGGGGAATTTGATGGTGAGTTTAGAGTCTTTTGTAAAACCAAAGGATATGCTCATAATTTTTCGGCTCCAAGGACACCTCAACAAAATGGAGTGGCCGAAAGGAAAAATCGGACATTACAAGAGATGAGTTGGTCTATGCTCAATGAATTTTCACTTCCAAAATATTTTTGGGCGAAGCGTAAGTACCGCTTTATGTTATTAATCGAGTTTATATTCATCCTAAAATGAATAAAACTCCATATGAGCTTTAGAAAGGTAGAACTCCAAATATTAGTTATTTCAAGATATTTGGTTGTAAATGCTTTATTTTTGAATACCAAGGATCAATTGGACAAACTTGATCCTAAGGCCGATAAAGGGATATCTATGGGATATTCAACAAAGAGCAAAGCATAACGGGTTTACAATAAGACTAGAGGGTTGTTGAAGAATCCATCCATGTCAAATTCAATGAAGCTTGGTGTTGAAAGAATACCCAATGATGAAAGTGATGAAGAGGATATTATTGAACCAATTGTTCAAATTGATGATCAACCGTCTACATCAAATGATCAAATCCGTCCACTTCAAATGTTCCTCAAGAAGATAGGGGTGATACTTGGATCTTCCGTTGCATTGAAATTTAAGGAGATCACCCAAAAGATCTTATTATTGGTGATCCCGACAAAGTGATGACCCGGAGAAAATTTGCGAGAAATCTCTTATATCTCAAAAAGGAGCAAAAATGCTAAGGAGGCTATTGAGGATGAGGATTGGTTCTTAGAGATGCAAGAGGAGTTGAATCAATTTGAAAGAAATGATGTATGGGAATTGGTACCTTGTCCTCCATCTCAAACTATTATTGGTACAAAATGGGTATTCTTAATAAACTTGATGATCAAGGCAACATTGTTCGAAATAAGGCAAGGTTAGTAGCTCAAGGGTATTGTCAAGAAGAAGGTATTGACTATGATGAAACTTTTGCACCGTAGCACGTTTAGAAGCTATTCATATTTTACTTGCCTATTCTTGTTATAAAAATTTCAAACTTTACCAAATGTATGTTAAATCCGCTTTCTTAAATGGTATTATTCAAGAAGAAGTCTATGTAAAACAACCTCCGGGGTTTGAAAATTTTTCTAGGCCTAATGATGTTTATAAACTTAAAAAGGCCTTGTATGGTTTAAAGCAAGCACCGTGCATGGTATGATAGACTTAGCTCTTTTCTTTTGCAAAATGGTTTTATAAGAGGTAAAGTTGATACAACTCTCTTTGTTTTTGAAAAGGGCAAGATTGCTTACTTGTGCAAATTTATGTTGATGATATTATTTTTGGTGCTACTAATGAATCTTTGTGCAAGAAATTTTCTAAATTAATGCAAGGAGAATTCGAGATGAGTATGATGGGGAGCTCAACTTCTTTCTTGGACTCCAAATTAAGCGATGCCCGAGAAGGTATTTACATTTCGCAATCTAAGTATACAAAAGAACTTTTGAAGAAGTTCGGTATTGAAGAAGGAAGAACCGTGTCTACCCCTATGGCAATTAATGTCAAAATTGACAAAGACGAAAAAGGCAAGTCCGTAGATGAATCAAAATATCGAGTATGATTGGTAGTTTACTTTATTTAACCGCTAGTAGACCGGACATTCTTCATGCCGTATGCCTATGTGCTCGTTCCAAAGCAATCCCAAAGAATCTCATATGAGTGCCATTAAAAGGATATTTAGATATTTGAAAGGCACTATTCAATATGGTTTATTCTATCCAAAGAATGAAAATTTTCTCTTAAAGGTTATAGTGATTCGGATTATGCGGGTGTAGGTCCCAAGGGTGTGAGTGTAAGGTTTAGAAGGGGGTTGAATAAACCTTACCAACTTTTCGATTTAGTCCTTTTAAAATGATCGAGTTAATACTTCATGGTGAGTCCTTGGTGACAGCTAAGTTAGTTAATCAAACAGAGTTAGTCACTCAACATACTCATCGAGTCATTGATAGAGTAACTCAACTGTTTTGACTAAAGACTTAACTCATTGTGATATGTTTTATTGGAAGACTTAACACCCTTGAATTTTGGTTAAATATGTTTTAATGCTTGGTTTTAGCACTTTGTTGATTATCAATTGGATAACAAATTTATCGCCAGATATTAAAGTAATGTGCGAGAAATTAAAGTCTTGAAATGTAAATGACACAATAAGTTTTTATAAAGGTTCGAAGATGGGGTAATTCTTCTACTCCTCTCTTCTCCAACTCCTAGAGGAATCCACTAAGTATCGATCAATATACAAAGTGGTTAACAGTCCAGAGATGCAAGTCTTGATCACACAGTGACTTGATCCTTTGGGACTCGTCATCGGAGATGCGCTTGGTCACACACCGGCTTCTCGTGCGACTCGGCTTCTTCCGCAGTAAGCGCCTTGCTACTACAGCCCACTTGTTCAAGCTTCTTGGATTTGATCACGAAGCCCTCCAAAACTTGAGAATGGTTCGTCTTTGAACCTTTCTACAATCCTCCGTGAGTGTAGACCCCTTGATTCTTCAAATGTTTCCTCTTCAACCGATTGAAGTTGTCTTTCCTTCACCAGGTAAGTGTTGGATTGATTTCCTTCGTAGGGTAGGCTTGAGGATTGAACTTGAATGATTTGAGAATATTTTTGGTTACTGAGATATTGCTTTTCTTGTTAGTGTTTGTTTTCTAATTGTCAAGATAACCAACACTCTCTCAAATAGATTCTCGGCCTTTTATAGTGTTCTTTTGAAAAATTTGCCCATTGAAGAGATAGGCTTATTTTGAAGACACTTGTGGTCGTTAGCTTGTCTTTGTTGCGATCCTTGAAATTGACATTTCCTCGTATGAATGAGTATTGACTTTTCGTAGTTCGACACACGGTGCATGCTTCCTATTGGTTTATTCCTTTTGCAGCGCTCGGGATGAGCACTTCAAGAAAGGCGTGATGGAAGTATTACTTGTTTAAGTAATTGTCATGACTTACTTGTCGTGATCTCTTTCGATTATCTCGACTGACCGCATTTCCTTGACTTCCCAGGTGACTTGAGTCGGCTTTCCAATCGATGGATGACTCATCTATCACTTCAACTTGAGACTTGGTTGTCTTGAGTTGACTTAACTCACACTTCACTCACCGCATCTCGGTTGCACCTTCATCGAGTTCTGTCTTCTCTTCTTTGCCCACTCAATTGCCTCACACGTAGTCTTCTTCCTTCTAGTCTCCGGAGTTGACTTCTTGCATATCTTGGCATAGTGACTCAACTCGAGCTCGACCAACCCTATCTATTACAATGCAATTTACAACAAAATGGGGTGCCAACTTTCTATTCTAAGTTTTACATGGCATTCATCAAAATCTAAAAATTAATTTCCCAACAATTTCCCCTTTTTGATGATGCAAAACTTAAAACATTCATTTAATAATTGAACAAAGCAAAGATACGTCAGAAATGTAGAATCACGGAATGTATCGTAGAATCAATCTTTTTATTGATCATAACATTCATGTTCTTTACACACTGTTTACTGAGTGTATCGGCTTAAATAGAACTTAAGGTAACTCACATTGTTCTATATCTCGCAAGTATAGAAATTATACAATTTTATTCGATGTACGTAAGACTTTACATAAAGATGTATTTACATAGTAAGATACATGAAGGGGTGAACAACAACACTTCATCTCCTTATTTCCCTCTTCTTTCCTCTTCTTGACTCTGTCATCTTGACCTTTTTCTCTTCTCATCTTGACCTCCTGCTTTTCTCATAAGCCTTTTCTCGCGGCTTCATCTCTTCTTTTTCTTTCTTGTCTTTCCTCCCACAACACTGAGTTTGTCTTCTATTTTCTTCTTCAATCCTTTTCACATACTCGGCATTGTTTTAGCCACTTGCGGGTTGGCTACTTCGTCGAATCAACCCAATAGATCCCTCCTTTCTTGCACGGATCTATGTACTCAATGTTTTTGGGCAAAGGTCTGTCCGAAACCTCTTCCTCCACAGCTGCTTCTTCCTCTTCCTCTCAAGCGTGTATTGTCTTTGGTGCCTTCTTTTTCCCGGTGAGTG
This sequence comes from Rehmannia glutinosa, assembly GCA_016081115.2. Lineage (NCBI taxonomy): Eukaryota > Viridiplantae > Streptophyta > Magnoliopsida > Lamiales > Orobanchaceae > Rehmannia > Rehmannia glutinosa. The sequence continues at coordinate 61,873,205 of CM071932.1, forward strand.
ACTAGCGAGTGACCAGAGTGATTGCCCGGTGACTCTGCTCACTGTCCTTCTTCACATAGCTTGAGTCCTTTTTCCCAATACAAATCCCAAGCTTGGGCCATAGACATATTTGCGAAGTAACCTCGGATGCGAGCATCTTGAATTCATCAACATCTTGGCTCGGTTAGATGTCCGAAATGACATAAAGTGTCTTTGTTTGTTGGAATGCCTCCATGTTTGTTTTAATGTCCATAACTCGGGCATCCATCTTTCCTTCCACCTCCTTCATCCCTCGCTTCAACTATCTTTCTCTTTTCGGCCATGGGTTTGCAGGATGTTGGAGTGGCGAGCCGGGGAGTTTCTTGATGATATCAGCCGTGACAAGACCTTGTTGGGGGTTTTAGCAATCATCAAGTTATATCTTTCCGAACCTTCCCCCTCAATAGATTTTTCTTTCTTCTCTCTTCTCTTGTTCCATTTCTCTTTCCTTCACAACAAGGCTCCTCCTCAGCTTTCGACGGATATCTTGTCGATGCCTTTAGGTATTCCTCTTCCCCTTTTGGCATCATCAAATGAGAGAGGACGCTTGGAAACAAGCTAGCAATCATGAAGTCTAGCGGTGATAGTGAGTTATACTTCCATCTGTTTGCGGAGTATCTTTGCACGGAAATCGGAGCGGGTGGCGTTGGATTGTGTCACTAGGAACTTCATTTCAGCCATAGGAGGCTGAACTTCCTATCCATGTTCTCCTCTGCGCCACAGAGCTCTTTCTTATTATATTCACGCAGAGCGTTTGCATCTCTGTCTTTGTGAGATTCATGCATTCGATCGATGTTCTCTTGCATTCTTGTCTTAGACAAGTGTGTTCTCATTCTCGACCCGCGGACTAGCAATTTATTGAACAATGTCCTGAAATATTGAGCTTGTTCTATTGCAACTGTTGTTGCCACCATTCCCGGATCGGACAATTATTCCTCGCAGATCGGCAGGTAAGATTTGCGTCTGCATTCATCGACCTGTCCAAAGGTGAGGCCTGGTGCCTCTCCATCTTCTCTATCTATGCAAATATGGCCTTGAAAACTTCTCGAACCTCAGGTCACTTCTATCTCGGTGGCGGCCCAACAAAAGTCAAATCTGGGATGATGGTGTCTGTTGGAATAACGGGATCGGAGTTTATGGAAACGTTCTTGATCTCGAGCTGATTCTTCGGAAGGTCAAGTACTTCCGGAGAGAAGGGAAACGATTCTTCAACCGAATCATCACGGGCAATGGGAATGCGCAGATGACAACTTGTGCTCGTGAAGTTCACGATGGAGTCGATCTGGCCGGGCACTGGGAGCCTGCGCGATTGACTGTGTCGATTAATGATCCATTGTGGAGTTGACCCGGCTTGGCCGAGCCTCATTTGTCTTAATAGCTTCGTCGATCTCAAGCTGGTTTTTCCATATGAGTTGGATCGGTCCTCGCCATGCTCGGAAGCGTCATCGGACGATGATGAGATTTCAAGGGTGGCTCATCATCAAAATTAAAGGTTTAGCGAAGCCTTAGGTCGGACTTACTGGTGCTTGGGAGAACATCCTGGTGAGTCTTTTGGATTGACAATAGGGGATGACTCGACCGTCTTCACCTTGAGGATCCCGAAAGGTTACATCGGGATTTTCTTGGGAATCGTGAAGAGCACTTATCTCCTTTTCGGATGGATCAATGATAGTAGGAGGATGTTCTCGCCTTCCGTCTCTTTACCCAAGTCTCAACCTCCCATTGGCCTTCACTACCTCCTGCAGTCTCAATCTGCAGCGAGACCTGGATGCCCCCTTCGTGTCGGACCGTCTTGGGGTCTTTCGAGTGGCATCCATTTGAGTCTCAACTCCATGGATTGCACTTTCATTGCCAGTGTTAACTCCCGGGGCGCTTCCTTCCTTGCCTCGATCAGCACTAGCAAGCGTCATTGGCTGCAGAGCAGCGATTAGCACTTCAGGCTGAGACGATCTTAAATCGAGACCTTCTCGTGAAAACTTCTTTGTGTATCCATTTGTTGTTCCTTCTCCACTTCGCCTCCAAGATTCGTTGAGGAGTCGCCTACAACATCCTCGACCTTGCTTTTGCGGTGGAGGGAGTTTCCCCCTCAACGGCACACCAACCCCCGAGTGACTTGGAATGGAGTCACTCGTTTCCAAACTCCCGGTTGTTCCTTTGAGTAGTCAGCCGTTGGGGCGGTGGTAAGACACATTCATTAGGGGTAGGCTCGATTGGGGTCCCCACAATCCCGCCATCGCCATTCCTTAATACCTTCTTTTTCGAGTGAGTTGGAGAAGTGGTGGCAGCAACAATCGCTGGCAATATCTTTGCACCACTCCCATCGGATCGATCTCCACCGTGATGTGGAAGACTCCCCGGTCCTTCCAATAACCGCTCATGCAGTTCCCCTCGGATTCCCCGCATGGCTTGCTGCATCTGCAATTCTTCCAAAGAAGAAGATCCGGATCCTCATCACTCCCAAAGAGGATGTCAAGATGAGGATGTGTATGATCGATGGTTCCAGGTAAAGGGACAAATCATCGCCTTTTCACGAGCCTCGGCTTCCTCGCTATCGCTTCTCCATGTCTTTGAAGATCCGCAAGATATCTGTGAAGTTTTCTTCATCCAGTGCTTGGACCACATTGGTCAATCCAAGAAAGTTCAGCAGTTCGTCTTCTTCTTCAATAAATTTCGGTCTTTGGAACTATTCCCCTGGATCGACCCGAGCTTCCACTTCCTCCATTCTCGCAGCGATTTTGGATGTCCTGGATATGGTGGGGATAGGATCATCACATCATCATCATCTTTGTCATCTTCTCCTGTTGTCCCTCGTTCTCGGGATTGAAGGTAGCAAACTTTGGTGCTTCGCACCTCGGTAAGTCATTGCGGGAGGGAACCAACCCCTGCCAATGGAGAGTTTGCTCTCTCAATTTGCCTTTAGTGTCTCGGATGTTACGTCGGGTGTCTTCAATGTGCCTCTGTTGCTGACGGGGTTCAGATTTGTTTCATCAATGATTTCTGAGACTCTACTTCTCCAAGCCTCTCAGATATCTGTTTGGTGAGTGGTCGACTCACCGGTTTCTCAAGCTCGAACGCTTGAAGATTCTTCTTCTTTTTAGTCCTTACCAGGAGGGATTTCTCGCTCGAGATATGGTTTCTTCGAGTCCTGGGGCGAGGCTGTCTTTGTCTTCTTTCTCGAGCGAGCCGTCTCGGCTTATCGATCCTCCTTTTCTTGACAAGCTGGAGAAGGTATTTGAGGTTCCTTCTCCGCCGCGCTACGAGGCGGGAGACACGAGCTGGCGGGGCAGGTGGACTTGGCTGCAGGGGGGGCATCTTTTGTTTTCTCTTACTTTCTTGCCGAGGGCGACAATCGTCTTTGCAAACGAGGGACAACCTTCTTCTGGAGAGAAGGAGAGCGGAGTTGTTTCTTCGGGACTACCGATTCCCCTCACTCGTGTCGGCTCTCTTGGCATAAGCTCTCCTCTGCATGCTGCGGAGAGATTAGACGGAACATCTTCTTGTGAACATGGAACGCCTTTCCATGTCGAAGAGGACTCCTTTTACTTCCATCATCCGGCCAATCACCAGGTCGTCACCCAGGGGTCCTCCAAACGTGCCATCCTCCTTGAAGGATTTATTCCCAATATTCGGTAGAGTCTGTTGTATACAAACTCAGCCAAGTTCACCTTCTTTTCTTCTATGATTGCACCATCACGATCGAAACTTAGTCTTGGACGGTGATTATAGCTTCAAATTTGATATCAATGCACTTGGCAACAATATCCAGCAGCTTGTGGTAGTCTTCCTTCAACAGCTTCTTCTCACTGTGGACAACCTTCGCGACAGTTGGAAGCTTGGCTACTTCCTTCCAAGCGGCCAGGTTAACATTAGCTTCATAAATCTCCGCACTCCTTCCGCCGGCAACAAGTGTTCTGCGGATCCTTGGCGGTGATGGTGAACTCTTTTCCCGTGAATAGAGGACTTGATGCCCTCAACGTGAACTTCGCGTTCACGTGAATCGTGCGACCTCTTCCACGTAGGTCATCGGAAACTCCATCGTCAAAAATGGTTTTAATCCGGACTTTTCGGTTTCTCGCAATCTTCTTCATGAGGTGTCATCGACCCCCTTGTTTGATCATGCCGTCCGAAATCCACAAGACCCGGTGTGGATTTGCTTTCCCAACTTGACGAAATCATGAGTAGATGCCATTTCTTGATGTTTTACCGAACGAAACTTTGAAAATGAACTTGAGGATTTGTAGGGTTTTGAGAGAGAATTTCTTTCTTTGCCTTCGAGAGAGAGAGATGAATATTTTGGTAAAGTGAGAGAAAATCGGACGAAAACGGTATAAGTATGGGTTATGAAAGGACGTATGGGGTGATTTTTGAAATTTGATCAAGATCAACGGCTCAGATTTTGCACGCGATTAACACTTAATTTCTCGTATTTAATGCGGCATTTATATCAATCATAAGCTTTGTGTGCGCCTTTTGATCTGTTGTATGTCATAATTATCTTTGTGTCATTCTTAAAAACATTCCCGCTTAGTAAAAACGATTGCGTTTTGTCACTTTGCTCATAAATGACTAAAGCTTATTCCTTAGCATTGATTTAACTCTTCTCTCTTTGCACATAGGTAAATTTTCGGTTGTGAGTTAACTTGACGCAGCTGATTCTCCGATACGGCTGATTCACTTAGCTGATTTAAGAGTTCAACCCTTTTTCATCTTTTCATGTTCCATCTCTTTTCTTTGACTCTTCTGAGTGTCAACTCAGCTCAATTAACCCTAATTCATGCTTGAGTTCTTCAAATCTTGATTCACATAATGGTTTTGTGAATATGTCATTCTTGCTTATCAAGTTGAGATATATTCCAAGGTGATGTCCTTCTTTTCAACATGATCTCTTATGAAGTGATATCTGACATCAATGTGCTTTGTTCTTGAGTGCAACACAGGATTTTGAGTGATTGCAATTGCACTTGTGTTATCACACATAATTGGAATTTCCTTTTCTTCAACTTCATAATCTCTCATTCTTTGTCTCATCCATAAGACTTGGGCACAACAATGCCGTAGCTATGTATTCTTTGTGGAGGTAGCTATTGGTCTGCTTCTTGCTAAACCAGGAAATTAGCCTATTTCAAGCATTTGACATGTGCCCGAGGTACTCTTCTGTCAACTTTACATCCAAGATAGTCGAGTCCGAATACCTAATTAGCTTGAATCCACCTTCCTTTTCGATACCATAGGCCAACTTCTTGGCTTCCTTTCAAATATCTTAAGATTCTCTTGGGCTGCAATCATGTGGCTTTCTTTTGGAGCGATTGAAATCTCGCACATACACCTCTGACAAAGGAGATGTACCCTACTTGTAAGATAGAGCGGTGATCCAATAAGTGCTTTGTATCTTGTTTGATCCACGTGCTTGCCATCCGCATCCATATCCATTTTGATGATGTATTCATTGGTATTTTCACGGAAGACTTCTCTTCCATACCAAATTTCTTCATTAAATCTCTCGTGTATTTTGTCCGACATATGAAGGTTCCATCCTTCAAATTGTTTTACTTGAGTCCAAGGAAGAATGTCGCTCTCCCATCATGCTCATTTCAAATTTCCTTTGCATAAGATTTGAGAATTTATCACACAGACTCTTTGTTTGTGGATCCAAAGATGATGTCATCCACATATATTTGAACAAGCGAAGATACTCTTCCCATCTTGAATTCTCAAGAGTGTTCTATCCACTTTGCCTTTTGTAAATCCGTTCTCATTCGGAATTGTGATAATGTATCATTCCATGCTCTTGGTGCCTGTTTCAATCCATATAAAGCTTTCTTGAGTTTGTATACTTTATCTCCAAGAGTCTTCTCGCTTAAATCCTGGAGGTTGTTCAACATATACTTCTTCCTCCAATAACCCATTAAGGAATGCACTCTTTACATCCATTTGATATACAAAGTGAAGTTCTTGTGAGCGGATAGGCAAGAAACATCCTTATGGCTTCCAATCTTGCTACGAGGGCAAATGTTTCATCAAAATCTATCCCTTCTTCTTGGCAATACCCTTTGGCTACCAATCTTGCTTTGTTTCTTACCAATGAACCTTCCTCGTTCATCTTGTTTACGAACACCCATTTAGTGCCAATAACATTTTGATGGGTAGTCTTTGAACCAATTCCCACACTTTGTTTCTTTCAAACCGATTCACTCTTCTTGCATGGCTTGAATCCAATGTGTGTCATCCAAAGCTTGTGACACATCTTTTTGGCTCTATTTGTGAGATGAAACAAGTGAACATAGCTTCTTGTTGGGTTACGGATCTAGTTTCTACACCTTCTCTTACATCTCCAATGATTAGTTTTGGTGGATGGTCTCTCGGCCATCTTACATCATGTTGGAGTAAGTTAGCCGGATTCACCGTCTTGCGCCTGTGTTATTTTGATCGGCTCTCTCATCATCGATTGGTCTGCAGATTTTCCATTGTCTTTGAGACTCAGCTATCTCATCTTCTTCTGGTTTTTAATTCCACTTCAGCTTCAACATAGGGACTCTTCGCATGATCGGTTGATTCAAATTATCACCGACTCTTCAATGTCTTCTTCATTTACATTGGGTTCATCAAACACCACATGAATGGATTCTTCAGTAACCATTGTCCTTTTGTTGAGCACTCTGTAGGCTTTGCTTTCAGCTGAGTATCCCAAAAAGATACCTTCATCAGCTTTAGCATCAAAAGCCTTTAAATTGTCCTTGCCATTGTTATGGATGAAGCATTTGCATCCAAATATTCTAAAATATGCAACATTTGGCTTTCTCCCCCGCATCCAAATCTCATAGGAGTCTTTGTCAGCTGTCTGTTTATCATGCATCTATTTTGAGTATAGCATGTTGTGTTTATTGCTTCAGCCCAAAATCTTTTAGGCAGCCCTGCTTCAGCTAATATGGTCCTTGCTGCTTCTTTGAGAGTTTTGTTCCTTCTTTCTGCAACTCCATTTTGCTGTGGAGTCCTTGCAGCTGATAATTCATGACCAATACCATTTTCAACACAATACTGAGTTATTATACCATTGACAAACTCAGTTCCTCTGTCAGATCTTATTTTGATAATGGTTTGACTCTTCTCATTTTGGATTCTCTTCATCAGCTGAGGTAGTTTCTGCAGAGTTTCTTTCTTCTTACACATGAATATTGTCCATGTGTATCTTGAGTAGTCATCTACTACCACCAAGGTATATTTCTTCCCACTTATGCTGGCTGGTTCAACTGGACCAAATAGATCCATATGCAGCAGGTGCAATATTCTTGTTGAAGATGGACATGTCTTTTCTTTGAATGATGATTTGATTTGCTTTCCCATCTGGCATGCATCACATACACTTTCCTTCTTGTATACTGAGTCTGGAAGTCCTTCCACGAGATTGCTCCTTGCAAGCTTGTTAATTGTTTTGAAGTTCAGGTGACTCAGCTTCTTGTGCCACAGCCAACTTGATTCAGCCGTGCTTTTTGCTAGCAGACAAGTGCTTGGTGTTGCAGTTGACCAATCTACCACATACATGTTCTTTTGTCTGCATCCTTGCAACACTACTTCATTTGATTCAGTGTTCTTGATTTGGCACACTCCCATATTGAATCCAACATTATAGCCCTTGTCACAGAGTTGACTTATGCTTAGTAAGTTGAAATTGAGGCCTTCAACGTATGCAACATCTGTAATTTCTAATCCATTTTTCTTGATGGATCCAATGCCTTTTATTTCTCCCGGAGCTTCATTTCCTCCAAATATGACTTTTGCACCTCTAACCTCCTTGAATTTTGACAGATTTTTCTTGTTTCCTATCATGTGTCTGGAACAACCACTATCCATGTACCAGGTTCCTTGGCACTCAGCTGCTCCTTGAACCCGCAATCAAGAAATTAGGTTTTAGGTACCCATATTTATGCAGGTCTGAGGGGTTAGTATTGTAAGATGATCCAACCAACCTATAGCCAAATGATTTGACTCTAAGAGGTTGCCATCTATCGATGCCATAATCATAATTAATTTTAGCAATTTGTTGGGGATTTTAGGTTCATACAAACTGTCTCTTTTGTCTGTATGCTGTGTATGTGTTTTAGCAATTGCCTTCCTTGGTAGTTGTGATATCTCTGAGTGTAGTGCCTAGGTGCATATGTGTGTTGATGATAACTCTTATGCCTTTGGAATGGCCTTTCTTTGAGTTCTGGCCTTTTGCCATTTTAGGTTTATATTCCATGGTCCTTTTGATAGTTCACATTATTCCAATCACTTGGCTTGGGTACATTCTACCATTCCCATCATACGTGTTTCTTTTATAGAACTTCTGGGGATTTGGTAGCTCTGTTTCCTTTTTGGAGTATTTCTGTTTGGAGTTTGCCGAGGAACTCGGGCCGGATTTCTTCTCGATTGTCCTCTAAGCACACTCAATGGTTGTTTTCCTTATCCTTTATAATCGAGGCCGCTTTGCTTGTGATTGTGTTTAGGAATAAATGTGTGTGCACCATTTGGAGTTTTGGATTTTTGAGATGCTTCATTACTTGAAGATCCTTTTTCCAAAATCACTTTTGGAGCTCGACATAGCACAAAGGAATTTAATCCTAAGCTTTGTCTTATCTCCACATTCTCGTTGACTCGTAATAAGATCATCAAGGATTTAGATGCCTTAGTGAATGAGGCAATCACATTTTTGAGGTCATTCTCCCTCTTTTCTATAGCACTATCTCTGCTATTAACTTAACATTTTCGGTCTTTAAACTTTTATTCTCATCGGCTATGTGACTTAGAGTACTCGGCTCCTTAGTCAACTTTGAGTTTTGGCTTTTGAGTTGGTTGTTTTTCTTCATTTAGTAGTGTGTGTGAGGATTTAATGTGTTCAAAGTCTTTCATCATTTTGCACAATGAATCATAAAGATCGTGGGTGATGAAGTATGTGTGTCACAATCACTCCACTAGTCATATCGAGTGTGATGAGTTAGAGTGTACCTCATCTTCTTGGTCGAGGTTGGTTTTGTTCTTTGGTCATTAGACGGATCAAGGCTTCTTCTTGAGTCACTTGAGGTAGTCTGCTTCACTACTCTCCGAAGTCTGCTGCGTCTTTTGACTTGGGCAGTCTCGGCGATCTCTGCGGCCAACATTGCCTTTCTCTTTTCTTGTCTTCTTTCTCAAGTCTTTTCTTTCCTCTTTCATTCTTGTATTTGTTGACTACGAGGATATGGGCAATCAATGGCATAGTGACCGGGTTTCTGCTCAGTTCGAGATAGATTTTCAACTTTTTGATCGATTCTTTCCATTCTTGGGTTGTCGATACTCGGCGCTTTTGATACTGCTCTCTTGGTTGGCCTATCTTCCCTTGACTTGGAGGGGAGTGTCTTACGGAGGATTCACCTTTGCCTCTCTTGTAATTCTTGTTGAAGAACTTATTAAACCTTTTAACCATCGTATCCCCTCTTGGTCAATGACTTCTTTGACCTCGGCTCTTTACCATCCTTAACTATTAAAGCACTTGCTTTGGACACACTGCTCTCCTCTGGTCTTTTCTTCTCATTCAAATTCGTAGGCTTTGAGATCGAGAATAGCTCATGGTTGGATGTCTTTGATAGGTCCATGGAGTGTCTCATGGCCATGACTTTCATATCCCACTTGGGAGACTTCTTAGAATCTTCATGCACATTTCCTTCGTGTATTTTTTTCCAAGTGTAGATAGTTCATTGGTAATTTACGTGACCGAGCATCCAAATGATCCAAGGTTTCTCCCGCAAGCATCTTAAAGTTTTCAAATTTTTGTACAACAACGGATAGTTTATTTTCCTTGATTTGCTCGAGCCTTCACAAATCAAGGTTAGCTTGACCAAATTTCTTTTGCCGTTTTGCATGATTTGATTTTGTTGAACATGGCTTTGTCCAAAGTTTTGTAAAGAATGTCCTTGGCCACATTGTCCAAGTTATATCTTTTCTTGTCATCATTTGTCCATCCACTTTTGGTTTTTCAACCATTGCTTTGGTATGGGAGCAACATCCTCTTCTCCTTCACCGCTCTCTCCTTGCGATTGTGTTCACATTTCATCGTGTAATCTTTGATAGATGAGCACTGCATACGAATTTTCCAATCATCAAATTCCTCAATTGTGAACATAGGGATGCGTGTCGGTTGCTTCCATGATAATAACTTTCTTTGAATAAAAGACTTTTGAAAGATCAAGTGCTAAAGCAAGCTTTGAAAAATTTGGAGATCTAGTTCGATAGTAACTGGTCGGAAGGCTCAATGAACCAACCGCTCGATACCACTTGTAGGTCCCAAGGGGTGTGAGTGTAAGGTTTAGAAGGGGTTGAATAAACCTTACCAACTTTTCGATTTAGTCCTTTTTAAAATGATCGAGTTAATACTTCACACGGTGAGTCCTTGATGGATAGCTAAGTTAGTTAATCGTGAGTTAGTCACTCAACCAGGACTAAGCTTTTGATAGAGTAACTTAGTTGTTTTGACTAAAGACTTAACTTTCATTGTGATATGTTTTATTGGAAGACTTAACACCCTTGAATTTTGGTTAAATATGTTTTAATGCTTGGTTTTAGCACTTTGTAGATTATCAATTGGATAACAAATTTATCAAAGAGATATTAAAGTAATGTGCGAAATTAAAGTGCTGAAATGTAAATGACACAATAAGTTTTTATAGAGGTTCGAAGATGGGGTAATTCTTCTACTCCTCTCTTCTCCAACTCCTGGAGGAATCCACTAAGTATCGATCAATATACAAAGTGGTTAATGATCCAGGATGCAAGTCTTGATCACCACGTGACTTGATCCTTTGGGACTCGGTGCGGAGATGCCTTGGTCACACACACCGGCTTCTTGCGACTCGCTTCTTCACAGGGCAGCTGCCTTGCTACTACAGCCCACTTGCTCAAGCTTCTTGGATTTGATCACGAAGCCCTCCAAAAACTTGAGACTGGTTCGTCTTTGAACCTTTCTACAATCCTCCGTGGAGTGTAGACCCCCATTCTTCAAATGTTTCCTCTTCAATGATTGAAGTTGTCTTTCCTTCATAGGTAAGTGTTGGATTGATTTTTCCTTCGTAGTGTAGGCTTGAGGATTGAACTTGAATGATTTGAGAATATTTTTTTTCTGAGATATTGCTTTTCTTATTCGTGTTTGTTTTTACGATTGTCAAGGTAACCAACACTCTCTCAAATAGATTTCTCGGCCTTTTATAGTGTTCTTTTGAAAAATTTGCCCGTTGAAGAGATAGGCTTATTTTCATAAGACAACTTGTGGTCGTTGGCTTGTCTTGTTGTAGTCCTTGAAATTGATATTTCCTCGTATGAATGAGTATTCAACTTTTTGAGTTAAACACGGTGTAGTGCTTCCTATTGGTTTATTCCTTTTGCACGCTTCTGGGTGAGCACTTCAAGAAAGCGCATATGGAAGTATTACTTGTTTAAATAATTCTCTTGACTTACGTACAAACGGATCTCTTTGATTATCTCGACTTGATTGCATTTCCTTGACTTCCCGAGGTGACTTGAGTCGACTTCCAATCATGGATGACTCATCTGTCACTTCAACTTAAGACTTGGTTGTCTTGAGTTGACTTAAGCACCGACACTTCACTCGGTTGTATCTCACCAATTTGCACCTTGATCGAGTTCTGTCTTCTCTTCTTTGCCACACTCACCGCCTCATAGCGGAGTCTTCCTTCTAGTCTCCGATTGACTTCTTGCATATCTTGGCATAGTTGACTCGACTCACTCGACCAGCCCTATCTATTACAATGCAATTTACAACAAAAATGGGGTGCCAACTTTCTATTCTAAGTTTTACATGGCATTCATCAAAATCTAAAAATTAATTTCCCAACAACGGAAATATTGATGATCGGAAAAGTACTTCCAGATCATGTCAACTTTTAAGCGATTGCCTAGTTTCTTGGTTTTCAAAGAAGCAAAATTGTGTTTCACTTTCAACGTAGTAAGCCGAATACATTTCAAGTCGCTTTTTGTTGTACTCAACTTCTTTGGATGAAACAAACCTTAGCGGATTACAAATGTTCTTTTGAAAATGTTCCTATCTTTTGTGATAATATATCCGCTATAAATATTGCTCAAAACCGATTCATCATAACCGTACTAAACATATTGAGATTCGGCATCATTTTCTAAGGGATTGTGTTTCTAAGCGAAAAATTGAGATATCATTTGTACCATCTCAAGATCAATTAGCGGACATTTTTACAAAACCGCTATCTTCTGAGACTTTTTGCGTCGATACGAGCTCGGTTAGGCATAATGCATATTGAATGAGGTTTACATTTGCATTTTGCGTTTTAAAACTTAGGGCGAAAAATCGGATTTGTGATTGAAAATTCGGATTTTTGAAAAATTGGCAAGACAGGTGGGCTAAAGGGTTGAGGGCAACCGGTCGCCTCAACGTCGACCGGTCGCCTCGCCCTGCAGCAACCGTCGCCCTTAGCGATTTTTGGATTAAAACCGTTCTATCTTGACATTCGTCATTTTAACTTTTTTTTTTGCATTTCTCGTCCTCTTTGCCAAATTCACACAAATTTCACTCAAAATTTGTTTTCATGCATTCAATTCATGTCTTGGACCTTATATAGCTTGATTATCATCATCGTTGCTCATATTTACCGATCGAATGGTAAGAATTTTCTCTCATTTGCTCAATTGGGTTGAACCCTTGCATTTGTACCCTTCTTGTATATTTCTTCATGAAATTATCTTATGATCATGATGAGCTTAGTTGTTATGTTGTATTGTATGATGTTTGATGTGAATTGGTGATGAAATTTTTGGCTTGATTCATTTACAAGGGTTCTATAAAACTTCTTTTAAGTTTTACGCCCACAAAGTGTTCGATGAAATGTCACAATGAAAATTTCAACTTCTACATGATTCTCTTGCTTCCAAAAGTCTTAAATACTTATTGAGATCATGTCTTGGTAAATAAAACAAGCTTATGAACTCTTCATGATACATTTCTCCCATTTTTTTTTTTGGATTTTAAGCCTAAATTGTTCAATGGTTGATAAACCGTTTCTTTGGCGCACCTTGATATAATTGTATGATGTTTTTATCATCCTAACATTCTTTTTGATGATTCCAAAGGGGAAAAGCAGAAATTGGCTCGTTAGCTAAAAGAAGCTAATAAAAGCTCGCAATAAAAGCTATAAACTATGGCTTCCTAAAGCCACGTATACCTAGTCCATGGCTTGTATTATGGACTTAATTGCAAAAGATTATAAGTATTTTGACGGGGGAGCTTAAGTAGCTTATGATGTTTATGTGCATCTTATAAAAGCTTGTAATAGCTTGTCTTCTAGCTTATTCAATATCTCTTGTTGATATGCTTATAGATAGGGGAGCTTTGTGTTGATGTGCTCATAGATAGGGGAGCTTTGTATAAAATATTTTTTTAACGGATAGTTCACTCGTAAAACCGGAATATTAATTTGTTTTCAAAATCGTCCTCGAGAAAATTGTTTTGGTTTGTAATCATCAAAAATGGGAGTTTGTTAGATAAATGTTTTTATCATGATTTTGTTCAAATGGGTCTTTAAACCAAAACAATGTCCTAAATGTTGTCTAAATACTTCCGATCGATTTAAAATGTTTTTACTATTTTTCTGGAGTATTTTTTGGAGTTTATTTTTGATAAAAAATTGGACAACACATTTGTTTCGAGGCTCGTAATTGGCCGCCCCATAGGGCAACCCGTACTGAATTGAGTTTTGAAGCAGAGAAAAGGGACGTAGAAAAAATGAGGGAGGCGACCGTCGGCCACGTGGTCGGCCGGTGGCGTGCACGGCGACCACTGGTGACCGTGCACAGGAGTGCCCTCTTGAAGTCTGTCTTCTCTGTTTTGCAATTTAAACACCCCCAACCGGTCATGGTCTAGGGCGACCGAGTCGCACCCCCTCTCCGACCGGTCCCCCTGTGTAAAATCGCGATCGAAAATTCAATTTCAAACTTATCTCTGCGCTGACCAATTACTTTCGCACTGTTTATTAGCAAACTATCCGTTGCATTTTCGAATGACTTTTCCTATTTTGAGGGATTGGTTTCTAACAACTATATTGATGATTTTAAATGGTTTCTTTTGCAGCAAATCACTCCCTAAGGAGGAGCCTATGTCCGGAAATCAAAGCCAAGACCTCTCCTATAAATAGAGGCTTCTTTCAAGCAACAAGATATAACACTCTACACAAGCAAAGAGCAAACAAGCAAACACTTTCATATATCTTGTTGTATTAGCTTAAGCACTTTCACTTGCACAAATTTGAGGTCTAGACTTTCAATTCTTGATTACACTTGTACTCATATTGTATCATTCATTATTGAGTTGTAATCTTGATTTTGGTCATCATTCAACACAAGACATCCTTGTGAGTATTCTTGTGGTAAGAATACACTTGGGTGATCTAGGTGATAGGTGTTTGAAGGTTGTGGTAATCTTCAAAGGTGTTGTAAGAGGGTTGTGGTAATCCTCAAGGTGGTGTAAGAGGGTTGTGGTAATCCTTAAGGTGTTGCAAGAGGTTGTGGTAATCCTCAAGGTGTTGCAAAGAGGTTGTGGTAATCCTTAAGGTGTTGTATTATTAATTTTGGTAATTAATAAAATCTTTTTCTTTTTGAAATCCATCCCGGATATCTTTGGGGTGGTAGAGGATTAGGCCCTAGGTGGGTTGAACCTCTTTAAATTGAAGTGTGCTATTTATTTTCCGCACTTAGCATTTCGTTTTGCTTGAATTTTTCAAAAAATAGGGCAAAATCGAAAAACCGAGATAATCTATTTACCCCCTCTAGATTATCGTAGCCACTGGACTAACGACTATATCTAGTAGAAGGTTGTCTTTTCTGGTGGACCTTCTAGCCATATCTTAAGGTGGTGGAACGGAGGGACATCACCGGTTGTATCATGGTGTTGCTCTTGCACACCTCCTTATGATTCTGATTTCTAGGAGAATAAAGCGGATCTACGTCATCGGGAACATATTTGAATCAGATTTCTCAATCTGTTTGGTATCTTCAATTGTCTGATCCTCAAGGAATACAACATCCCTGCTTTTGATAACTTTCTCCTTGACTGGGTCCCATAACTTGCCAAATTCTTCATGGCCATAGCTTAAGAATATGCATGACTTTGTCTTATCATCAAGCTTGGATCGTTCATCTTTGGGAATATGCATGAATGCCCTGCTGACCAAACACTCTCAAGTGTTTGTAGGAAACATCTCTTCGATCAAACTCTATCACGGAATGTCGCCACCCAGAGGAGCTGATGGAGAAAGGTTGATTAGATCAACTGCAGTACTCATTGCTTCACCCCAAAATGATTTGGGCAGATTGGAATGTGACAACATACATTTGACTCGTTCACAAATTGTCATGTTCATTCTTTCTGCTACGCCATTATGTTGAGGAGTTTTTGGAATACTCTTCTCAAGCTTGATTCATGATCCCTGCAATGTTGCTCAAATAGACCCTCGTATTCACCACCATTGTCAGCACAAACTCGTTTCAGCTTGTTTCCTGTTTCTCTTTCAACACTTGCTTGAAAATTCTTAAAGATACTCAGAACTTGATCTTTAGATTTCAAAGCAAAGCACCAGATTTTTCTAGAGAAATCGTGTGACAAAATATATTGCACCACCAAGACTTCTATCTTCATGTAGCACAAATCAGTATACACCAGATCTAATGGATGAGATTTTCTTAAAGGTGAAAAACTCTTAAAAGCAACTCTGTGTTGTTTTCCAATTAAACAATCAACACAAGTTTGTAGGGGCATACTGGTTACCTCTGGGAGAAGTTTCATTCTAGTTAGAACTTCTAAACCCTTCTGGCTTAGATGTCCGAGCCTTCTATGCCATAGCTCAATGGAGGAACTTTTATCAATGGCATTCACCTCTCCATTGGGTAATCTGGCTTGCATCGGTACAAAGAATTCTGCTTCTGTCCCTTAGCGATAATGAGAGAGCCTTTGGTGAGCTTCCATTTTCCTTCACCAAAGTGATTGTCATAGCCAGCATCATCAAGTTTGCCAGTGGAAATAATATTCAGCCGAATGTCAGGAATATGTCTGACATCCTTGAGCACGAGTCTGCTTCCTGTATCAGTGTTCAATATGATGTTACCTATGCCAACGACCTCTGTCACACCATGGTTGGCCATTCTGACTTTGCCAAAGCTACCACTAGTGTATGTTGTGAACATATCACGATGAGGTGTGATATGATATGAAGCTCCTGAATCAATAATCCAGTCTGTTTGTTGGCATGTTGAACTGATACAAGCATCATCACAAATGATGACAACATTGCCATCAACTGCAGCGGCGGTAGTGTATTTGTCATCGATCTTGTTTTCATTATTTCCATTCTAATGATCTCTTTTTTTCTTTCTACAATCTCTCTCATAGTGATTTGGACCACCACAATAATGACATTTGAAGTCCTTCTTGGATTTGGACCTCCCCCTGGATTTGTCTCTTTTATTTTGAGAACCTCTGAACTTGCTCCTTCCCCGCTTGTCATTTTCAGCTACTAAGGCTTTTGACTCAGAAGAATATTCTGACTCTTTTCTTCTGGACTCTTCATTAAGAAGACAATCTTTGACCATCTACATAGTCAGTTCACCATTCGGTGAGTTCTTGGCCGACACCACAAGCGTGTCCCAACCGTCGGAGTAACAAGGTGAGCAACAATAAAGCAATCACTTCATTATCAAGGGAAATTTTCATAGTGGTAGACTGGTTTATCAGACTTGATACACATTTAGATGCTCTGTCATATTTGCACCTTCCGTGTACCTGAGTCGAACAATTTTTCTGATAATAGAAGCTTTGTTCAAGGCATTTTCCTCTCAAACATGGTTTCAATATTTTTCCACAGAACATCAGCCTTTTCCTCATTAGCAAAATGATGGAAAATGCTATGCTCAAGAAACGCCGGATATATCCTACGATTTTTACGTGTAGGATTTTCCACTTGTCATCACTTGTATCTTTTGGTTTGGCAAGATATCACCTTTCAAGGGCAAATAAAGATCCTTGCGGAGAGAAGATCCAATATACTCGGTTTCCAAATATTGTAGTTGGATCCATTGAGTTTGAACATCCCACCAACAGATGTTGATTTCTCCATTTTTTTAATCCGCAACAACGTGGCTTTGATACCACTTGTTGGGAAAGAGTGTCAAGATAAATGACACCGCAAAGCGAAAATAGTAAAATCTTTTCCCACCTAGTTTGGATTAAAATGGGAATCAAACCAAGAATACCAAATAATAGTGCAAGATTATAAAAATAGGACACACGAATTTTTACGTGGAAAACCCAAATTAGGAAAAACCACGAGACCGTAGTCCGGATAAATCCTCCACTAAATGTATAGTAAGCTTACAATATTTTTCCTAAAAATAGGGGACACACAAATTATCTCAAGTTACTCAACTTGGAATACCGAAAAAAATAGAAATGTTATTTTGGGTGAGAATGAAAAATTACAACTAATTTTTTTCCCTTTTCTATACTCAAAACACACACTTATAGAAGTCTCTCTACTCTCTATTTTTCTCTCTTTCTAGCAATTGCTAAATTGCTTCTTGTTGGTGTGTTTTCTTCTCTGCTGAGTGATGCCTATTTATAGGCAAAATGAATGTGCAAAATGACAAATTCCAAGCAACTTTTGGTGCAAGACTTTGTATCTAAATTTGCCACCTTTTCTTTCCTTCAAACTTTTCGGTTTACAAATTGTTGTTCCCAATTTTTGACTTTGATTACCACATGTGTTGGACTAACAATTCTCCCCCTCCACCTCATGTGGGAAATCAAACAAACCTGCTTTGCTTCTACAAACTTCAAACTTATCTCTTGGTAAAGACTTTGTCAGCATATCTGCACCATTTTCATCAGTGTGCACTTTCTCAAGTTGCATCAACTTTTCATCAAGCATATCTCGAATCCAATGGTATCTCACATCAATGTGTTTTGACCTTGAGTGGAATGATGAGTTCTTACTCAAGTGAATTGCACTACGGCCATCAAGATGGGCGTGTATTTTTCTTGCTTTAAGTCTAGTTCTGCAGAAACTTCTTCAAACCACAACATCTCCTTGCAAGATTCCGTCACAACAATGTATTCGGCTTGGTCGTGGATAATGCCACATATTTTTGAAGTTTCAATTGCGAGAGATAGCTCCCTTGCAAATCTCATCGGGTATCCGATTGTGGACTTCCAGGAATCAATATCACCAACCATATATGCACTGAAATCCGTCAGTATAGTGTGTTCATCACCAAATCCTAGACAATATTTAGAAGTACCTCTCAAGTACCTCAATATTCATTTCAATGCACACCGATGATCTTTCCCTGGATTAGAGAGAAAACAACTAATAACACCAACCGCATGAGCAATATCGGTCTAGTACATACTATTGTTAGACAAGTGTTTTTATCATGATTTTGATGATTTTGTTCAAATGTGTTTTTAAACCAAAACAATGTCCCTAAATGTTGTCTAAATACTTGACCGATTTAAAATGTTTCTACTATTTTTCGGAGTATTTCTTGGAGTTTATTTGCGATAAAAATTTGGACAACACATCTCTTTCGGAGGCTCGACCGGTCGCCCTATAGGGCAACCCGTACTGAGTTGAGTTTTGGAATAGAAAAAAGGAAGGTAGAAAAAAATTAGGGAGGGCGATCGGTCGGCCGGGGTGGTCGACCGTGGGGGCGACCGGTCTACCCCCTCGGGCGGCCGTGCACCGGAGCCCTCCCGGGTTGATGTCTTCTCTGTTTCGATTTTTAATCAACCCCAACCGGTCAAGAACAAGAGGGCGGCGGTCGCACCCCCTCCGGCCGGTCCCCTTTGTAAAAATTGCATAAAACCAATTTGAATCTTATCTCTCACACCTGGTCGAACCCCACATTTTATCAAGACACTATCCATTGCGTTTTTCATGACTTTTCCCTATTTTGTGGGATTGATTTCTAACATTATATTGATGATTTTAAATGGTTTCTTTTGCAGCAAATCACTCCCCAAGGAGGAGCCTATGTCTGGAAATCAAAGCAAGACCTCTCCTATAAATAGAGGCTTCATTCAAACAACAAGATACAACACATCACACAAGCAAAGAGCAAACAAGCAAACACTTTCATATATCTTGTTGTATTAGCCTTAGCACTTTCACTTACACACATTTGAGGTCTAGGCTTTCAATTCTTGATTACACTTGTACTCATATTGTATCATTCATTATTGAGTTGTAATCTTGATTTTGGTCATCATTCAACACAAGACATCCTTGTGAGTATTCTTGTGGTAAGAATACACTTGGGTGATCTAGGTGATAGGTGTTTGGAGAGTGTGGTACTCTTCAAAGGTGGTGAAGGAAGATTGTGGTAATCTCCTTGAAGGTGTTGTAAGAGGGTTGTGGTAATCCTCAAGGTGTTGTATTAATTTGGTAATTAATAAAATTTCTTTTTCTTTTTCAAACCCATCCGGATATCTTTGGGGTGGTAGAGCACGTAGTCCCTAGGTGGGGTGAAGCTCTTTAAATCAACGTGTGTTGTTTATTTTCCACATTTAGCTTTCATCTTTGCTTGATTATTCGAAAAAGAGGGCAAAATCGAAAAACCGAGATAATCTATTCACCCCCTCTAGATTATCGTAACCACTTGGACTTGCACGTGGTATCAAAGCCAAACTCTTTGGCTAGCTCGTTCCGAGTAAAGAGGAAAGATCCATGGCTACGAATGATGCTCATCTCACCACCGGCGCCTCCACCAACAAGCCACCACTATTCGACGCCAACAACTATGCATTTTGGAAAGACCGTATGGAGTGTTTCCTACAAGAGTGCGGGTTCGACATTTGGAATGTGGTTGTTGAAGGAGTTGATCAACCAACCAAGAAATTGGAGAATGGCACCTCGGCTCCTAAGCCTTTCAAGGAGTTCGATGAAAGCGACAAAAAGGCTCTCTCTCTCTAAACGATAAGGCCTTAAATATTTTGCATTGTTCTCTCACCGCCACCGAGTACAATCGCATAAGAGGCATAAGGTCGGCACATGAGGTTTGGAAAAAATTGGAGACTATATATGAAGGGACAAAAAAGGTCAAGCAAGCAAGAAAGACCATGCTTGTTAAAGATTTCGAAAACTTTAACATGTATGATGGTGAAAGCATCTCTAAGATGGTGGAAAGGCTTGACAACATTGTCAATCCTCTTGTGGCCCTCGGTAAAGTCATCTCCGAAGAAGACAAGGTGACTAAGGTATTGAATGATATTCCCGGCTTATGGTCCGAAAATGTGACGGCTATCACGGAGGCACAAAATCTTGAGACACTCAAATTTGATGAGCTCATCGGGAATCTCCTCATCTATGAAGTCTATCTCAAAGAGAGGAAAAATTCCAAACCAACCATCAATCAATCGGCTATGCAAAATATTCCTAAAGGTCTTGCTTCTTCTTCTAATAATGCATACTATGATAATGATGATGATGATGAGGAGACGGCCGCACTTGTTCGAAAATTTGCAAAATTTGTGAACAAAAACAAAGCAAGAAAACCAAGAGATAATGCTTGCTTTAAATGCGAAAACCGGGCACTTCATTGCCGATTGCCCAAAACTTCGATGAGGAGGAATAAAAGAAAAAGAAGCACTTTTCGAAAAAGAAGGCTCTAAATGCGGAGGTCAAAATTTGGGATGAATTACTTGAAACAACCGACGAGGAAGGAGAAACCGAACATGGTCTTATGGCCATAGACGATGAAAATAATGAGGTGCGCTCTAACTCTTCTACCTCCTCCTTAGTTGATGAATTGCAATGTGATTTTGATGAATTGCAAAATTGAATTTCAAAATTTGATTGTTAAATACAAGACCTTAAAAAGGAGCATAAAGAGCTTAAAGTTGAAAAGGATAAATTATTTACTTCTTATGAATCTCATGATAGCTCATGCTATTACTCTTACTCAAGTTCATACTCTTGAAACCGAAAAGGAATTGCTAACAAAAATCTTGAATGTTTGAAAAATGATGTGCATCGTTTTAACATAAGCACGGATAAAGTTACAAAAATTTTAGATGCACAAAGAGGTGAGCATTCCAAATTGGGACTTGGTTATAAACCATTTCAAAGCGTTTTTAAGAAAAATAACCAAGGTCCGACTTTTGTACGTGCTAGTAGCTCTAATACTCCTACTTGTTTTTATTGTGGCAAAGTTGGACATTATGCTAATAATTGCAAATTGAGAAATAGCTCTAGTCATGTTTGGAGACCCAAAAGTCTCAAGACTAACCCCGTGGACCCCAAAATTATAGGGTACCTAAAAGAAATTCTTTTGTAGGTAATAGGGGCTATAACAACAATGGAAGATTCAAAATGGCTCGTGGACAGCGAGATGTTCATGCCATATGACCGAGGAGGAGAGAACTTTTTACCAACATCAAGCTCCAAGAAGAGGGTATGGTCATGTTCGGCAATGACAAAGGGAGAATTCTTGGAAATGGAGAAATTGGTAACTCTTCTTTCTCTCTTAGAAATGTTCTTTTAGTAGAAGGGCTTAAGTTTAATTTGATAAGTGTTAGCCAACTTTGTGATTCAAATTATGATGTTTCTTTCAATAAAGAAAAATGCCTTATACTTAAAAATGGTGAAATTATTTGTGAAGCAAATAGAAAAGGCAATCTTTACAAAATTTGTACAAGTGATTTGGTTAGTCAAAATGTTTCTTGTTTAGTCGTCAATAATGATTTTACTAGTTTATGGCATAGGAGACTTGGACATGTTGGATACAAGAATTTGAAAAATATTTACAAAAACCAACATGTGAAAGGACTACCCAAATTGAATTTTGAAAATCTTGGCTTATGTGACACTTGTCAAAAGAACAAATTAGTTAAAAGTAGTTTTAAGCCCAAAATGAAATTTTCACAACCAAACCCCTACAATTGCTTCACCTTGATTTGTATTGGGATATTGGTACGGCAAGTCTAAGTGGAAAACATTATACTTTCGTTATTGTCGATGATTTTTCTAGATATACTTGGGCTCTTTTTCTTACCAATAAAAGTGATGTCGTTAATGAGTTTGTTAAGTTGTGTAGACTTATTGAAAATGAAAAAGAAGATACTATTAAGTCTATTCGAAGCGATCGAGGTGGAGAATTTGATGGTGAATTTAGAGTCTTTTGTGAAACTAAGGGATATGCTCATAATTTTTCGGCTCCAAAGACACCTCAACAAAATGGAGTAGCCAAAAGGAAAAATCGGACACTACAAGAGATGAGTCGGTCCATGCTCAATGAATTTTCACTTCCAAAATATTTTTGGGCCGAAGCCGTAAGTACCGCTTGCTATGTCATTAATCGAGTTTACATTCGCCTAAAATTAATAAAACTCCATATGAGCTTTGGAAAGGAAGAACTACAAATATTAGTTATTTCAAGATATTTGGTTGTAAGTGCTTTATTTTGAATACCAAGGATCAATTGGACAAACTTGATCCTAAAGCCGATGAAGGGATATTTATGGGATATTCAACAAAGAGCAAAGCATATCGGGTTTACAATAAGACTAGTGGGGTTGTTGAAGAATCTATCCATGTCAAATTCAATGAAGCTTGGGTGTTGAAAGAATACCCAATGATGAAAGTGATGAAGAGGATATTATTGAACCCATTGTTCAAAATGATGCTCAAAATGATCAACCTACTACATCAAATGATCAACCATCCACTTCAAGTGTTCCTCAAGAAGATAAATGTGATACTTCGGATCTTTCCGTGGCATTGAAATTTAAAGGAGATCACCCAAAAGATCTTATTATTGGTGATCCCATTGATAAAGTGATGACCAAGAAGAAAATTTGCCGAAAAAGCTCTTATATCTCAAAAAGAGCCTAAAAATGCTAAGGAGGCTATTGAGAATGGGGATTGGTTTTTGAGATGCAAGAGGAATTGAATCAATTTGAAAGAAATGATGTATGGGAATTGGTACCTTGTCCTCCTTCTCAAACTATTATTGGTACAAAATGGGTATTCGGAATAAGCTTGATGATCAAGGCAATATTGTTTGAAACAAGGCAAGGTTAGTAGCTCAAGGGTATTGTCAAGAAGAAGGTATTGATTATGATGAAACTTTTGCACCCGTAGCGTTTAGAAGCTATTCGTATTTTACTTGCCTATTCTTGTTATAAAAATTTCAAACTTTACCGAATGGATGTTAGATCCGCTTTTTAAATGGACTTATTCAAGAAGAAGTCTATGTAAAACAACCTCCGGGGTTTGAAAATTTTTCTAGGCCAAATGATGTTTATAAACTTAAAAGGCCTTGTATGGTTTAAAGCAAGCCCGTGCATGGTATGATAGACTTAGCTATTTTCTTTTGCAAAATGGTTTTACAAGAGGTAAAGTTGATACTACTCTCTTTGTTTTTGAAAAAGGGCAAGATTGTTTACTTGTGCAAATTTATGTTGATGATATTATATTTGGTGCTACTAATGAATCATTGTGCAAGAAATTTTCTAAGTTAATGCAAGGAGAATTCGAGATGAGTATGATGGGGGAGCTCAACTTCTTTCTTGGGCTTCAAATTAAACAATGCCAAGAAGGTATATACATTTCGCAATCAAAATATACAAAGGAACTTTTGAAAAAGTTCGGCATTGAAGAAGGAAGAAGCGTCTACTCCTATGGCAACCAATGTCAAAATTGACAAAGATGAAAAAGGCAAATCCGTGGATGAATCAAAGTATCGAGTATGATTGGTAGTTTACTTTATTTAACCGCTAGTAGACCGGACATTCTTCATGCCGTATGCCTATGTGCTCGTTTTCAAAGCAATCCCAAAGAATCTCATATGAGTGTCGTTAAAAGGATTTTTCGATATTTAAAAGGCACTATTCAATATGGTCTATTCTATCCAAAGAATGAAAATTTT
Source organism: Rehmannia glutinosa (assembly GCA_016081115.2). Classification (NCBI taxonomy): domain Eukaryota; kingdom Viridiplantae; phylum Streptophyta; class Magnoliopsida; order Lamiales; family Orobanchaceae; genus Rehmannia; species Rehmannia glutinosa. The sequence continues at coordinate 61,897,187 of CM071932.1, forward strand.
TCTCTTAAAGGTTATAGTGATTCGGATTATGCGGGAAATATTGATGATTGGAAAAGTACTTCGGATCATGTCAATTTTTGCGATTGCCTAGTTTATTGGTTTTCAAAGAAGCAAAATTGTGTTTCACTTTCAACGGCGAAGCCGAATATATTTCCGCGACTTTTGTTGTACTCAACTTCTTTGGATGAAGCAAACTTTAGCGGATTACAAATGCTCTTTTGAAAATGTTCCTATATTTTGTGATAATATATCCGCTATAAACATTGCTCAAAACCCGGTTCATCATAACCGTACTAAACATATTGAGATTCGACATCATTTTCTAAGGGATTGTGTTTCTAAACGAAAAATTGAGATATCTTTTGTACCATCTCAAGATCAATTGGCGGACATTTTTACAAAACCGCTATCTTCCGAGACTTTTGCGTCCATACGAGCTCGTTTAGGCATAATGCATATTGAATGAGGTTTATGTTTGCATTTTGCATGTTTTTAAAACTTAGGGGCGAAAAATCGGAATTTTGGTTGAAAATTCGGATTTTAATAAAACTGGCAAAGACAGTGGGCTGATGAGGTTGAGGGCAACCGGTCGCCCTCAACGTCGACCGGTCGCCCTCAACCACGACCGGTCGCCCTAAGCTAAATTTTGGATTAAAACCGTTCTGTCTCATGCCTTAGTCATTTTAACCCATTTTTGCCATTTTTCGTCCCCTTTGCCAAATTCACACAAATTTCACTCAAAATTTGTTTTCATGCATTCAATTCATATCTTGGACCTTATATAGCATGTTTATCATCATTATCGCTCATCTTTACCGATCGAATGGTAAGAATTTTCCTTTCTTTGCTCAATTGAACCCTTGAGTTTGTGGCTCTCTTGTATATTTCTTGATGAAATTATCTTATGATCATGATGAGCTTAGTTGTTATATTGTATTGTATGATGCTTGGTATGATTTGGTGATGAAATTTTTTGGCTTGATTCATTTACAAGGGCTCTATACAACTTCTTTTAATTTTTACGCCCACAAAGTGTTCGATGAAATGTCACAATGAAAATTTCAACTTCTACATGACTCTCTTGCTTTCAAAAGTCTTATATACTTATTGAGATCATGTCTTGGTATACAAAACGAGCTTATGGATTTATTCATGATACATTTCTCCCATTTCTTCGGATTTTAAGCCTTCTTCTTTCAATGGTTGATAAATCGTATTCTAGGCGCACTTTGATATACTTGTATAACGTTTTTATCTTCCTAACATTTTTTTATGATTCCAAAGGGGAAGAAACAGGAAATTGGCTCGTTAGCTCAAAGAAGCTAATAAAAGCTCACAATAAAAGCTACAAGCTATGGCTTCCTAAAGCCAAGTATACCTAGTCCATGGCTTGCATTATAGACTTAATTGCAATAGATTATAAGTATTTTGACAGGGGGAGCTTATTAGCTCATGATGTTTATGTGTATCCCGTAAAAGCTTGTTATAGCTTATGCTTATGCTTATGCAATTTTCTTGTTGATGTGCTTTCAATAGGGGAGCTTCTTATAAAAAATGTCGTTAAATGGATAGTTCACTCGTGGGGGCGACAGGTCGACCTGCAGGCGGCCGTGCACAGGGAGCCCTCCCGGAGTTGTTGTCTTCTGTTTCGATTTTTAACTTGACCCCAACCGGGTCAGACGAACCAAGAGCGTGGTCGCACCCCCTCGACCGGTCCCCCTTTGTAAAAATTGCGAGAAAACCAATTTGAATCTTATCTCTGTGACCAGAATCGAACCCTGCTTTTTATCGACAAACTATCCGTTGCGTTTTTCGCATGACTTTTCCCTATTTTGTGGGATTGATTTCTAACAGCTATATTGATGATTTTAAATGGTTTCTTTTGCAGCAAATCACTCCCCAAGGAGGAGCCTATGTCTGGAAATCAAAGCCAAGACCTCTCCTATAAATAGAGGCTTCATTCAAACAACAAGATATAACACATCACACAAGCAAAGAGCAAACAAGCAAACACTTTCATATATCTTGTTGTATTAGCCTTAACACTTTCACTTGCACACATTTGAGGTCTAGGCTTTCAATTCTTGATTACACTTGTACTCATATTGTATCATTCATTATTGAGTTGTAATCTTGATTTTGGTCATCATTCAACACAAGACATCCTTGTGAGTATTCTTGTGGTAAGAATACACTTGGGTGATCTAGGTGATAGGTGTTTGGAGAGTGTGGTACTCTTCAAAGGTGGTGAAGGAAGATTGTGGTAATCTCCTTGAAGGTGTTGTAAGAGGGTTGTGGTAATCCTCAAGGTGTTGTATTAATTTTGGTAATTAATAAAAAAAAATTCTTTTTTCGAAACCCATCCCGGATATACTGGGGTGGTAGAGCACGTAGTCCCTAGGTGGGGTGAAGCTCTTTAAATCAACGTGTGTTGTTTATTTTCCGCATTTAGCTTTCATCTTTGCTTGATTATTCGAAAAAGAGGGCAAAATCTGAAAAACCGAGATAATCTATTCACCCCCCTCTAGATTATCGTAGCCACTTGGACTTACAACTATATCATACATCAAATCGCCAAGCTGAAGCATATGGTACCTTTTGCATTTACGCTTTTTATCTTCCTCACTTGTGGGACATTGCATTCTTTGAGCTTGAAGTGGCCTGCAAGTGGAGTACTAATTACCACATGTGTTGGACTAACAAGTAATAAAATTATTAGTTGCACTATCTTACTCAAACAATATCTTTCCTTGGCGAGCTAATTGCATGACTTTATCTTTGAAAACAAAGCAATCATGAATTGTATGGCTTACTAAGCGATGGTACTTGCGAAGTACTTCAAATCATCAACTCGCCTTGACTTCATTGGGGCGCTTGATTTAGGCAATTCAATGATGTTTGCCTTGAAGCGAGATCATCAAATATCCCAGAGACATCGAGTTGAGGAATGGATATTGTTTTGCTTGAATTTCCCTCGAGTCAACTTTCTTTGCTCTCTCTCTTGAGAAATGTCTTTCTTCTCACTAGTCTTCGCATTTGCACTATCTTTGAACTTGATAGGTATTGTGTTAGCTGCCATGGATTCCTTGTTTGGAGCTTTAGAAGAGAACTTACCCCTTTCTTGGCTTCATATCGTTCTTTGGGTTTTGAGGCTCTTGGATGGGTGGTCCTTTGACTCCACTTGCGGCCATGCTTAACTCCATATCATGAGCCCGAGTAACCAACTCTTCAAATGTCTTTGGTTGGATTCCTTGAAGGATGTATCGAAGGCCCTTGGATGAACATCTTAATAGTGAAGCTTCTAACAACCGGTCTTTATAGTTGAGGCTCAAATTCCTCCATTGATTGATGTAGTCAATGACATGTTCTTCCTTTCACTGACGAGTATTTGTAAGCTCGATCATGCTAACCATCCGCGAAGTGCTGTAAAATTGATTTAGAAACTCATGTTCTAATTGCTCCCAACTGTCAACTAAGTTTGCCTCCAAGTCAATATATCAATCAAACGCGTTGCCCTTCAAGGACCGGACAAAGCGCTTTACGAGGCGATCTCCATAAATCCCAGCATCTTTACATGTTTCGACAAAGTGAGCCACATGCTGCTTTAGGTTGCTCTTGCCATCGAATTGTTAGAACTTTGGAGGTTGGTAACCAGCGGGCATCTTCAAGTTGTTAATTCTTTGCGTTTATTGTTTGGCGTAAGTCATAGATGACTTGGAACTTCCATCGAACTTATCTTTAATAGTCCCCATAATAAACACCTTAAGTTGGTCGACTTGATTCAACCCATCAGACGAGACTTACAACTCATTTTCTGGAGACTTCTCATTTTCATTTGGTTGTTGCTTCATGAATGTCTCGGCTTCGTCATGTGTTTCAACTTGCTTTCCCATCGCACGGCTTGTATCAACACTATCTATTTTGTTCATCAACTCTGCGATTTGTGAGTCTTGTTCTTTGACATGATTGGCGAGTCCATCAATGGCTCTCGTCAAACTTGCGATTTGCTCTTCAAGTGATGTAGCATTCATCACCATAACGGGTGCTATATTTGAGCAACTTGATGTCGAGCGGGAGGTTGGGGATGAAGCATCATTCTTAAGTCTCCATCATCTTTGAAATGAGTTAAATTGTCTTTAGCTCGCACCGAGTTTTCTTAAAGGATGCACTCAGCTTCTTGGACATACTCCTTATAGTGATACCAACACTTTTACTTGTGTCACTTGAAGAGTTTGAAGAAGCGATTTTGTTGATGTGGTTTGGCAAGTGGCCATCGCGATACTTCAAGATTTGTTGAGGAAAAGAGATGAGAGGTAGAGATTGTCCCACTAGGCATGCCAAAATTTATGACACACTCTTTTTTTATTGTCCAGCGAATTAACAAACAAGAAAAAAAAACGTCAAATTAAATATGGGTAGTCTTATTCACACCCCTAAAATTGATGAATACATCCACCTCCATATAATTGCAAAAATATCATTCACTTAAAAGACTATATTACCCTTACTTAAAAAGTTATAAATACACCTACATCATTCACCCACATTCTTTTTCTTCTTGAAGAAAGTTGATTTTTTGTATAAATCCTATATTTTCCCAACGCCCAAATTGTAGGTCCCAAGGGTGTAAGTGTAAGGTTTAGAAGGGGGTTGAATAAACCTTACCAAATTTTCGATTTAGTCCTTTTAAAATATACTGAGTTGATTTTACACAATTTGTGTCCTTGATGGACCGATCGATTTAGTCAATCAAGAGAGTTAGTCTCTCAACGGACTCAATTTGAGTTGTTGATGGAATAACTCAATTTGTTGATTCTAAATTAACTCAACTGTGGTTTTGTTTACTGTAGGAAGACTTAACACCCTTAAGTTTGATTAAGCAAGATTTTAGAGCTTGATTTAGTACTTATAAATTATCAAGTGGATAGCAAATTTATCGTGAGATATAAGCGATTAAAAATGCAAGAATTAAAGTCTTTGAAATGTAAATGACACAATGAAATTTTTATAGAGGTTCGAAGATGGGGTAATTCTTCTACTCCTCTCTTCTCCAACTCTGGAGGAATCCACTAAGTAATGATCGGTTTACAAAGTGGTAACAGTCCGGATACAAGTCTTGATCACACACGGTGACTTGATCCTTTGGGACTCGATCTGGAGACGCCCCGATCACTCGGTGGCTTCTCGTGCGACTCGGCTTCACAGGGCAGCGGTTGCGCTTGCTACTCACTCACTTGCTCAAACTCTTTGGATTTGATCACGAAGCCCTCAAAAGCTTGAGACTTGGTTCGACCTTGAACCTTCCTACAATCCTTCGTGGAATGTAGACCCCTTTTCTTTAAAAGTTTCCTCTTCAACTGATTGAAGTTCTCTTTCCTTCACAGGTGAGTGTTGGATTGATGTACTTCGTAATGTAGGCTTGAGGATTAATCTTGAATGATTTGAGAGTATTTCTGGCTACACTTTGATTTGTTTCTTAAATGTTCGGGGTTCGGGTAACTTTCCTCAGAGTCATCCCTCAGCCTTTTATAGTGATCTTTCAAAAATTTGCCCGTTGAAGAGATAGGCTTATTTTTGAAAGTCACTTTGCGATCGTTAGCTTGTCTTGTTGCGAGTTCTTGGAATTGCCATTTCCTCGTATGAATTGTTCTTTCACCTTTTTCAGGAGTTCGACACGGTGTAGTGCTTCCCATTGGTTCATTCCTTTTGCACGCTTCCTGGGACCGAGCACTCAGAAAGGTGGTATGGAGATATTACTTGTTTAAGTAAATCTCTTGATTTATGTGCAACGGTTCTTTTGCGATTATCTCGACTTGATTGCATTTCCTTGCTTTCCCGAGGTGACTTAGAGTCGACTTCCAATCATGGATGACTCTTATGTCACTTCAACTTGAGACTTGGCTTTTCTTGAGTTGACTTGACTAATGCTCCACTCAGTATCTCACCGCTTCTCGATAGAGTTCTTGTCTACTCTTCTTTGCCATACTCAAACTCGGTGTCTCTCGTGAGTCTTCCTTTAAGTCTTGATTGTCTTCTTGAATGTTAGGGCGTGGCGACTTGACTTAGCTTGGCCACTCTAATTATTACAATGCATTTTACAACAAGAATTGGGGTGCCAACTTTCTATTCTAAGTTTTACATGGCATTCATCAAAATCTAAACAATAAAATTCCTAACAATTTCCCCTTTTTGATGATGCCAAAACTTAAACCATTCAAAAATGCAAACAAAAGATACATACGAGATAGTGTATTGACATAGAATGTATGCGTAATCAATTCTTTTATTGATCATATCATTCTGTTCTTTTACACAATTGTTTACAAGGTGTATCGAGCACATATTTGTCTACACTGAAAATAAAGAATTTATAACTTTATTACGAGAAGACTTACATTGTATGTATTTACATGATAAAATACACGAAGGGTTGACAAAGACAACACTTCATCTCTTTCATTGTCTCCTTCTTTCATCTTGATCGGCATCTTCTTCTCTTCTTCTCTTTTTCTCGTAAATCAAATTTGCCTTCCTTTTCTTCTCATATGCCTTTACGCGACTTCATCTCTTCTTATTCTTTCTGTCTCTCTCCCATAGCTTTGAGTTTGTCTCTTGTTTTCTTCTTCTAGTCTTTTCACATACTCGGCGTTAGTTTTTGCCACTTGCAAATTTGCTACTTGGTCAAGCCCGAAGCCCGGCGTAGATCCCTCATTTCTTTCTGGATCCACATATTCAATGTTTTGGGGCGGAGCCTGGTGCAAGCTTCTTCCTCCACTCTTGCTTCTTCCTCTACCTGCGGCGTATCTTGTCTTCGAGTCTTCTTCTCGGTGAGTGACCGGCGGAGTGACCAGCGAGTGATCCGGTGAGTCTGCGCTTTGCTGTCGGCTTCTTCACATAACGTGAGACCCTTTTCCCGATACAAGTCCCAAGCTTGAGCCATAGACATATTTGCAAAGTATCCCTCGGTTCGAGCGTGTTAAATTCATCAACTGATCGTGGCTCGTCCCGACATACGAGATGGCATAAGTGTCTCTGTCTCTTTGGAATGCCTCCATGTTCTTTCAAGATGTTCATGATTCGGGCATCCATTCTACCTTCCACTTCCTTCATCCCCGCTTCAATAGTTTTTCTCTTATTAGCCATGGATATAGCAGTGTTGGAGTGGCGAGTCGCGGGAGTTCTTTGCTTATGATGTCACAGTGTGGAGGACCTTGTTGGGGTTTGTGCAATCATCAAAGTCACATCCGTCGACCCTTCCCCCTCAACAAGCTTTCCTTTCTTCTGTTTCAAGACTTCCTCACCGATTTTCCCTTCTCAAATTTGCTCCTTTCTTCACGACTTGATTTTAGCGCTTTGAGGTATTCCTCTTCCCCCTTTTTGGCATCATCAAAGGATAGAGGAACCCCGGGGAACATCTTGGCAAGCATGAAGTCGAATCTTCGATGGTTGAGTTACGCCGAGTCTGCTGCGTTGTATGCGGCCGCGAATCGGATCGAGTGGCGTTGGATCTGCTGAAATCAGCTTCATCTCGGCCATGAGAAGGCTGAATTTTCTAGTCATGTGTTCTTCCAAACGTTGTAGATCATTTGTATTTTGCACGCAGCGACTTTATCTCGGCGGTGTGAGCTTCATGCATATGCTCAATATGTTCTCTCGGCCGTTTTTTGCATCGGCATTTTCGGCCTCCATACCAAGACTTGTTGAACAATGTCTGAAGAATCGACTTGTTCCACACGCATTGTTTTCTTTGTTGCCACCATTCCCTTATTACTTGTGATGCCTCGCAAAGTCGGTTACATGTAAGGTTGGCATCTCTTGTCGATCGCATGTCCAAAGAGGCTGATGCCTCTCCATCCTTTCAACCTCGGCAAGCGATTGCCTTGAACACTTCTCGAACTTGGTGATTCTTACATTGCGGTGATGGCCATACTGACATCAAAGTCATAAGCGGTGGACAATGGTGCACGATGAAAAGACGTGGGCTGATGCAGCGATAACATGCGCGCTCATTCTCTCGACTCTTCATGGAGGTCGGGTACCTCCGAGAGAAAAAGGAAAGGATTCTATAAATGATTCATCACCGCCCAGGATTTGTTCGATGATGAGTGCGCGTGAGGTTCTTTTAGGAATCGACCTGCTTTGCAGACTTGAGGGGCTGCGCAAAGGTGGTCTCCGTTGTTGGGTTTTGTTGCAAAGTAGACCCTGTTTGAGCCTCAAATGTCTTAACAGCTTCGTTGGTCTCGGTGATTTTTCCATTTCGATGGCGGTCCTCGGCCTTATCGAGCGTCATCGGACGATGATGAGATTTCCATCGGTGGCTCATCATCAAAGTTAAAGGTTTGATGAGTAGTCTTAGGATCGAGACTTGCTCGTGCTTGGAACATCCGCACTGAGTCTTTTGGATTTGTCATGGGGATGACTCGAACTTCTTCTTCTTCGCCTTCCGATCCCGAGAAAAGTGACATCGAGGATTGTCCTGGGAATCATGAAGTGCGCTTATCTCCTTCTCGGATGGGTCGATGATAGCGGGAGGGATGTTCTCTACTTGACCTCTTTACCCCGGAAGTCTCAACCTCCCGTGGGCCTTGATACCTCCCGGCGGTCTCTCTGCGCGAGGCCTTGTCCTCCCTTTCGACAGTGTCACTGTCTTAGGGTCTTCTATTGTGGCATCCATTGGAGTCTCAACCCCATGGATTGCACTTTCATCGCCAGTGTTAACTCCCGTGGTTGTTCCTTCCTTGTGCCTCGACCGCATCGGCGTCATTAGCCTTCGTAGCGGTTGGCACCTCAGTGAGACAGTCTCTCAAGCTGTCGGCGTCGTTGATGGCAACTTGTTGTTCTTCTTGTGTTTGTAATTTCTCTCCTTCGTCTCCTTGATTCTTTGTGGAGTCATTTGCGGCATCCTCCGACTTTGCTGCCGGTGGAGGAGTTTCCCCCTCGGTGGCACACCCGGTTGAGTGACTTGGAATGGGGTCACTCGTCTCCAAACTCCCGGCTATTTCTTTTGAATGTTCAGCCGTTGGGGCGGTGGTAAAACACCTTCAATAGGGGTTGGCTCGACTGGGGTCCCCATTATCCCAGTTTCATCGCCATCTTCCTTATTGCCTTCTTCCGAGTGAGTGGGAAGTGGTGGCGGCAACAACGAGGGCTATTTTTGAACCACTCCCATTGGATCGATTTCAATTTGTGTTCGGAGGACTCTCCTGGTCCCTCCATCGATCTTTGCTCGTGAAGGATTACGGACTCTGCAATGCTTCTTTGCATTTGCAACTCTTACATAGCGGCATTCTCACGATCCTCATCAGCACCGGCCGTCAGAAGACATCAAGGAGAGGATGTGTGTGTTCTGTAGTGCGGGAGATAGGGCGGTCTTGCCTTCTCACGTGCTTCGGCTTCCTCGGCTTGCTTTTCTCTCTCTTCTCCTTGAAAATCTGCAGGATGTCTGCGGTTGTCTTCATCAAGTCTTTGGGAGCACGATCTTTAGTCGAGGAAATTTAGCGTTCCTCTTCTTCTTCTATAAACTCAGTCGTTGGAACTGTTCCCTTGACTTACTCAACTTCCATTTCCTCCACTCACGTGAAGCGATTTTGGATGTCTGGGTAAGGTGGAGATAGGATCATTACATCACTATCCGCTCCAAACATTTCTTCTTGTGTTTCGTTGTGTGAACTACAGTTGTGTCTTGAGTTGCTTCTGTGATCGCCTTCGCCGACTTGGTTGTTTCATCAATTACATCGGAGACTCTACTTCTCCAACATCTCCGTGTCTGCTCTAGCTGAGTGGTGACTCAGTTGGTTTCTCCAGACTCGGCGCTTGATAATCCGTCTTCGTCTCTAGTTTGTACCGAGAGGGATTTACGGTTCAGAGAGGGTGTCTTCGAGTCTTGTGCGGCGGGGGCCGTCTTTGGTGTTTGTTTTTGAGGAGCTGGCCGTCTTGGCTTCTCAGTTCTCCTCTTTTGACGATCGGAGAAGGTATTTGTGAGTCCTTCTCGACCGCTCTGCGGGCGGGAGAGACACGGCTTCTTTGGGCGGTGACTCTGCTGCGGGGGCGGGAGCATGTTTGGTTTTCTTTCTTTGCGGGCGTGATCTTCTTAGCAGTGCGGGGCGGCTTTTCTTCTAGGTGGAGAGAGAAACAGTTTGTATCTTGGGGTCACCGATTCCCCCTCACTGGTGTCGACTCTCTTGGCGTAGCCACTCTTCTCCGAGCGCTTGAGAGGGTTTGCTCAACATCCTCTTGTTAACATGGAATGTTTTCCCATGTCTAAGAGGACTCCTTTCACCTCCAATAGCCGGCCAATCACTAGGCCATATCCTGGGATCCTCCAAATGAGCCATCTTCTTTGAAGGACTTGTTCCCCACGTTCTGGAGTGCTGTTGTAGACAAACTCAGCCCATTTATCTTCTTTTCTTCGATGATTGCGGCCATTACAATCGGCTTTGCCTTTGAACCGATTGGTCAAAGTGCCCAGATTGATGTCGATACATTTGGCAACTATATCCAACAACTTGTGATAATCCTCCTTCAGATCTCTTGTTTGCTGTGTATATTATTTTATCGGCATGGTCGGACTTGGCTATTTCTTTCCAAGCGTCGGCCAAGTTTACATCAGCTTCTTTAATCTCGGATGCTCCTTCTGCTGGTAGTGAGCAATGTTCACGAAATCCTTGGCGAGAGATAGTCACCGCTTTCCGTGAGCAGGATGACTTGATTCCTTCATCGTGAATCTCGGCATTCACGTAGAATTGTCGACCTCCTCCACATAGGTCATCGGATATTCTAACGTTAGAAACGGTTTTAGTCCGGAGGTTTCTAACCTTCTCGGCGATTTTCTTCACTAGGGTGTCGTCGGACCCCTGTTTCATCATTCGTCAAAATCCACCGTAGAGCCGGTGTGAATTTGCTTTCCTAACTTGGTAAAGTCGTAAGTTGGTGCCATTTTTCAGGATTATATCGAAGAAAAACTCAGAAATTGATTTGAAGGTTGATAGGGTTTCGAGAGAAGTTTTTTTGCCTTTGCTTTTGAGAGAAAGAGATGAACAGTTTTAGAAGTGTGAGAGAGAAAGCGGACGAAAATGGTTTAAATATGGTTTATGAAAGGGCGTGCGGGTGGTTTTGAAATGTGATCGAAATCAACGGCTTGGATTTTGCACTTTATTGAGCATTTAATGTCTCGTATTTAATGCGGCGACATTTATATCCAATCATAAGCTTGGTGTGCGACTTTATGTCGTACACATCATCATTATCTTGACGTATTCCTTAAAACATTCCCGCTTAGTCAAAACATTTGCGTTTTTGTCACTTTGCTCATAAGTTATTGACTTATTCCTTAGGCGATTTAACTCTACTTCTCACAGTTCTCTTAGTGACTCGGCTATCACCGACTAAATGTATTTGTCTTTCCGATCTGGTGATTTCTTGGTGATTTGTTTTTTTTTCACCCCTTTGTTCCATTTCTCTTCTTTGATTCGAAAGTAGTGTCATTTCAGCTCAGTGCCCAACTCATGCTTGAGTTCTTCAAATCTTGACTCACATAGTGGTTTTGTGAAGATGTCGGCTAGTTGTTTATCGGTTGAGATATATTCCAGGATGATGTCCTTCTTTTCAACATGATCTCTTATGAAGTGATATCGACATCAATATGCTTTGTTCTCGAGTGCAACACGGGGATTTTGAGTGATTGCAATTGCACTTGTGTTATCACACATAATTGGAATTTCTTTTTCTTCAACTTCATAGTCTCTCATTTCTTGTCTCATCCATAGGACTTGGGCTTGACTTTTTTATGTATTCGCCTTTCAGTTTGTAGAGGTGGCTATTGAGTTTTGCTTTTGCTAAACCAGAAATCACTGTTTCTAGCATTTGACATGTGCACGAAGTGCTCTTCCTGTCCCTCTGCATCGGCATAGATCAGTCCGAATAGCCAATTAGCTTGAATCCACCTTCCTTTGGATACCATAGGCCTACTTCTTGGCTTCCTTTCAAGTATCTCAATATTCTCTTAGCGCTATCATATGGCTCTCTTTTGGAGCGATTGAAATCTTGCACATACACTACTGACAAAGGTGATGTCGGATGTCCGGCCTCTTTGTTAGATAGAGCAATGATCGATAAGTGCTCAGTATCTTGTTTGATCTGAGCTTACCATCTGCATCCATGTCCATTTTGACGGATGTGTTCATTGGTATTTTTACGAGACTTCTCCTCCATACCAAACTTCTTCATTAAATCTCGGTGTATTTTGTTTGACTTATGAAGGTTCCATCCTTCACTGTTTCACTTGGAGTCAAGGAAGAATGTCGCTCTCCCATCATGCTCATTTCAAATTTACTTTGCATGAGGTTTGAAAACTTTTCACACACTCTTTGTTTGTGGATCCAAAGATGATGTCATCAACATATATTTGAACAAGTAGAATACTCTTCTTGTCTTGAATTAAAAAGTGTTCTATCTACTTTTCCTTTTGTGAATCCATTTTTCGATTAGGAATTGTGACAAGGTATCATACCATGCTCACGGGTGCCGTTTCAATCCATACAAGGGCTTTCTTGAGTTTGTATACCTTATCTCCAAGAGTCTTCTGCTCAAATCACGGAGGTTGTTCAACATACACTTCTTCTTCCAATAAACCATTTAGGAATGCACTTTTTACATCCATCGATATACCATGAAATTCTTGTGAGTTTGCATAGGCAAGAAACATCCTTATAGCTTCCAATCTTGCTACGAGGGCAAATGTTTCATCAAAATCTATCCCTTCTTCTTGGCAATATACTTTGGCTACTAGTCTTGCTTTGTTTCTTACCCGTAACCTTCCTCGTTCATCTTATTTAAGAACACCCATTTGGTTCCAATAATATTTTGATGTATGGGTCTTTGCACTAATTCCCATACTTTATTTCTCTCAAACTGATTGACTCTTCTTGCATGGCTTGAATCCAATGTGTGTCGTCCAATGCTTGTGACACATCTTTGGGCTCTATTTGCGAGATGAAGCATGTGAACATGGCTTCTTGTTGAGTTAAGGATCTTGTTTTGACACCTTCTCTTATATCTCCAATGACAAGTTACGGTGGATGGTCTCTCACCATCTTACATCGAGGTTGGAGTAAGTTAGCTAGGTTCGATCGACTTGCATTTTGTGTTCTTTGTGGTCAATTGCTCTCTCGTAATCACTTAGCTTTGCAAATTTTCCGGTTTTTTTGAGATTGACTATCTCATCTTCTTCGAATTGATAACTCCGAACTTGACTTGAAAGATAGGGACTCTTCACGTATGGTTGGATGATTGACTTATCGGTGACTCTTCAATGTCTTCTCCATTTATATTTGGCTCATCAAATACTACATGAATGGATTCTTCGCAACCATAGTCCTTTTGTTGAGTATTACGTAGGCTTTGCATTGGTGAGTATCTAAGAAGATACCTTCATCGACTTTAGCATCAAAAGCCTTTAGATTGTCTTTGCCATTGTTGTGGATGAAGCATTTGCATCCAAATATTACGAAATATGCAACATTTGGTTTTCTTCGAGTCCAGGATCTCATAGGGAGTCTTTGTCGGATGTCTATTTATCATACATTTGTTTTGAGTGTAGCAAGTTGTGTTAATTGCTTGACCAAAATCTTTTTGGTAACTACTGCTTGACTAACATGGTCCTTCTTTGCTTCTTTGAGGTTCTATTTCTTCTTTCTCGCAACTCCATTCTCACGGAGTCCTTTGCTGATAGTTCATGACCAATACCATTCTCAATACAATCGAGTTATTATTCCATTGACAAACTCGGTTCCTCTGCAATCGATCTTATTTTGATAATGGTTTGACTCTTCTCGTTTTGGATCCTCTTCATCGATTGTGGTAGCTTTTGTAGAGTTTCTTTCTTCTTACCCATGAATATTGTCCATGTATATCTTGAGTAGTCATCTACTACCACCAAGGTGTATTTCTTTCCACTTATCTTTGGCCAGGGTTCCATGGGCCAAATAGATCCATATAAAGCGATCAATATTCTTGTTGAGGATGGGCATGTCTTTTCTTTGAATGACGACTTGATTTGTTTTCCTTCGACATGCGTCACATATACTCTCCTTCTTGTATCTTGAGTGCGGTCCTTCCACAAGATGACTTCTTGCAAGTTTGTTGATCGTTTTGAAGTTCGGTGACTCGACTTTTTGTGCCACGACCAACTTGATTGGTTGTACTCTTTGCTAGTAGACGGTGTCTTTGGTGTGTTGCGGATTGACCAATCCACTACATACATATTTTTCTGTCTACATCCTTTAAAGACAACTTCATTTGATTCAATATCTTTGATTTGGCATGTACCCATGTTGAATCCAACATTGTAGCCCTTGTCACGAGTTGACTTATGCTCGATAAGTTGAAGTTGAGTCTTTCAACATATGCAACATCTGTGATTTCTAATCCATTCCTCTTGATGGATCCAATGCCTCTTATTTCACCAGGAGTTTCATTTCCTCCAAATATGACTTTTGCTCCTTTAACTTCCTTGAATTTTGACAGATTTTTCTTATTTCTGTCATATGTGCGAATGCGACCACTATCCATGTACCAGGTTCCTTGGCACTCACTTGTTCCTTGAACAACTCGCAATCAAGGAAATTAAGTTTTAGGTACCCATACTTGTCAGGTCCGAGGGAGTTAAATTATAAGATGATCCAACCAACCTATAGCCAAATGATTTGACTCTAGGGGTTGCCATCTATCGAGTGCCATAATCATAATTAATCCTGGCAAATTGCTTGGGGATTCTAGGTTCATACAAATTTGTCTCTTTTGTCCGTATGCCTGCATATGTGTTTTAGCAATTGCCTTTCTTGGGTAATTGTGGTGTCTTTGAGTGTAGTGCCTAGGTGCATATGTGTGTCTTTGATGAAAGCTCTTATACTTTTGGAATGGCCTTTCTTGAGTTCTGGCCTTTGCCATTTGGGCTTATATTCCATAAGTCTATCTTTGATGGTTCACATTATTCCAATCACTTGGCTTGGATATTTTCTACCATTCCCATCATATGTATTTCTTTTATGGATTTTAAGGGGTTTTGGTAGCTCTTGCTTTTTCTTCACGAGTATTTTACGTTTGGAGTTTCTTTGAGGACTCGGTGAATCTCTTCTCATGTCCTTTCAAAGACACTCAATCAACTTGGTTGTTTTCCTTTTCCTTTATAACCAAGGCCGGTTTGCTTGTTATTGTGCTTAGGAGTGAATGTGTGTGCAACATTTAGAGTTTTGGATTTTTCGGACTCTTCATGGCTTGAAGATCCTTTTTCCAAAATCAATTTTGAGGTTTGACATAGCAGAGGAATTAAATCATAAGCTGTCTTGTCTCCACATTCTCTTTTACTCATAATAAGATCATCCAACGATTTAGATGCCTTAGTGAATGAGGCAATAACATTCTTGAGGTCATTTTCCCTCTTTTCTATAGCGAAATTTCTTACTAATTTAGCATTTTCGGCCTTTAGACTTTCATTCTCATCGACTATTTGACTTAGAGTACTCGGCTCCTTAGTCGACTTTGAGTTTTGACTTTTGAGTAGTAATTTTTTTTCCTCATTCAATAGTGTGTGTGAGGATTTAATGTGTTCAAAATCTTTCATCATTTTGCCTAATGAATCATAAAGATCGAGTGGGTGATGAAGTGTGTGTGTTACGATCACTATCATCGGTGTGCGAGTTTGATGAGTTAGATTGTACCTCATCTTCTTGGTCGAGGTTGATCTTGTTCCTTGGCCATCAAGCGGTCGGGCTTCTTCTTGAGTCACTTGAGTAGTCGGCTTCTTTGCTCTGCGAATCAGTGTCTCTCTTGACTTGGCTGTCTCGGCATCTCTGCAGCCATCATTGCCTTTTTCTTTTCTTGTCTTAACTTTCTCAAGACCTTTCTTTCTTCTTCATCCTCTGTATTTGTTGACTACGAGGATATGGGCAATCAATGGCATAGTGACCTGGTTGTCTATTCCAAAGATAGATATTCAACCTTTTGATCGGCTCTTTCCATTCTTGGATTGTCGGCCCTTTGATACTCAACTTTTTGATGATCTGTTCTCTTGGTTGGCTGTCTTCCCTTGATTTGGAGGGAGCCGAGTGTCTTCTGGAGGATTCACCCTTTCCTCTCTTGTAGTTCTTATTGAAGAACTTGTTGAACCTCTTAACCATCGTGGCTATTTCTTACGGGTCAATGACTTCTTTGACCTCGGCTCTCTTCCCATCTTTGACAATTAGCACTGTTTTGGGTACAAAATGTCTCTTCCTCGGTCTTTTCTTCTCGGCCAAACTCGTAGGCTTTGAGGTCGAGAATAGTTCATGGTTGGATGTCTTTGATAGGTCCATGGAATGTCTCGATGCCATGACCTTCATTTCCCATTCAGTGGAAGACGTTTTAGGATCTTCATACACATTTCTTCGTGTGTGTATTCCTTTCCAAGTCGCGAAAATTTCATTTGTGATTTCTATAAACCGAGCATCCAGTTGATCCAGGTTTTCTCCACGAGATCATTTTGAAGTTCTCAAATTTACTGTACAGACCATCGATAATTTGTTTTCTTTGATTTGCTTCGAGCCTTCACAAATCAATGTCGACTTGTCCCATTTCCTTAGCCGTTTTGCATGATTTGACTTTATTGAACATGGCTTTGTCCAAGGTTTTGTAAAGGATGTCCTTGGCTACATTGTCCAGGTTGTATCTTTTTCTGTCATCATTTGTCCACTCGGTTCTTGGTTTCTCAACCATGACCGTCCGGGAGCAACATCTTCTTCTCCTTCAAATTGAACTCTTCGTGCATGGCAGATGTTCACCTTTAATATTTGCGAGGCCCATCTTCTATCACTATCCACATCTCATCATGTAATCTTTTGATAGATGAGCACGCATACGTATTTTCCAATCATCAAATTCTTCGATAGTGAACATAGGGATGCTGTCAAATTTGCTTCCATGATAATAACTTTTAATGATAAAAAGAGTTTTGAAAACTTAAGTACTAAAGCGGACTTTGAAAAGTTTGGAGATCTAGTTCAAGAACCGAGTCGGAGGGTTCAATGAACCAACCGCTCCGATACCACTTGTAGGTCCCAAGGGGGGTGTAAGTGTAAGGTTTAGAAGGGGGTTGAATAAACCTTACCAAATTTAGTCCTTTTAAAATATACGAGTTGATTTTACAGTTGTGTCCTTGATGGACAATCGATTTAGTCAATCGGTAGAGTTAGTCTCTCAAATCGACTCAATTTGATTTGTTGATGGAATAACTCATTTGTTGATTCTAAATTAACTCAACTTGTGGTTTTGTTTATTGTGGAAGACTTAACACCCTTAAGTTTGATTAAGCAAGATTTTAGAGCTTGATTTAGTACTTATAAATTATCAAGTGGATAGCAAATTTATCGTGAGATATAAGCGATTAAAAATGCAAGAATTAAAGTCTTTGAAATGTAAATGACACAATGAAATTTTTATAGAGGTTCGAAGATGGGGTAATTCTTCTACTCCTCTCTTCTCCAACTCCTGGAGGAATCCACTAAGTAATGATCGAGTTTACAAAGTGGTAATAGTCCGGATACAAGTCTTGATCACACAAATGACTTGATCCTTTGGGACTCGGTCTGGAGACGCCTTGATCACTCGGTGGCTTCTCGTGCGACTCGAACTTCTTCACAAATGCAGCTGCTTTGCTACGGCTCACTTGCTCAAACTCTTTGGATTTGATCACGAAGCCCTCCAAAAAGCTTGAGACTTGGTTCGACCTTGAACCTTCCTACAATCCTTCGTGGAATGTAGACCCCTTTTTTAAAAGTTTCCTCTTCAACGATTGAAGTTCTCTTTCCTTCACGGTGAGTGTTGGATTGATGTACTTCGTAATGTAGAACTTGAGGATTAATCTTGAATGATTTGAGAATATTTACGGCTACACTTTGATTTATTTCTTGAATGTTCGTGGTTCGTAACCTTCTCTCGTCATCCTCGGCCTTTTATAGTGATCTTTCAAAAATTTGCCCGTTGAAGAGATAGGCTTATTTTTGAAAGTCACTTTGCGATCGTTGGCTTGTCTTGTTGCGATTCTTGGAATTGCCATTTCCTCGTATGAATTGTTCTTTCACCTTTTTCGAGTTCGACACGGTGTAGTGCTTCCCGTTGGTTCATTCCTTTTGCACGCTTAGGGGAGCACTCAGAAAAAGGTGGTATGGAGATATTACTTGTTTAAGTAAATCTCTTGATTTATGTGCAACGGTTCTTTTGCGCTTATCTCGACTTATTGCATTTCCTTGCTTTCCCCAGTGACTTAGAGTCGACTTCCAATCATGGATGACTCTTGTCACTTCAACTTGAGACTTGGCTTTTCTTGAGTTGACTTGACCGATGCTCCACTCACCAGATCTCGCTTGCTTCTCCAAGAGAGTTCTGTCTACTCTTCTTTGCCATACTCAAATTGTCTCTCAATTGAGTCTTCCTTCCATCTTGATTGTCTTCTTGCATGTTAGGACGTAGGCGACTTGACTTAGCTTGGCCACTCTAATTATTACAATGCATTTTACAACAAGAATTGGGGTGCCAACTTTCTATTCTAAGTTTTACATGGCATTCATCAAAACCTAAACAATAAAATTCCTAACACAAATTGTTGAAGATATGTACAATAAAGTATTCATATCCCCAAATAATGAATGTATATTCTTACTTTATAGCATAAAATATGTTATTTCTCAAATTTTAAGGTTGAAAAATACTATCGCATAGTAGCTTGATTAAGACTTAGCACAATAACACACTATGACAAAAATCCATCGTGCCATCGTGCCGTGCCCGTATAGCATGATGGAAAAAATCCATCGTGTCATCATGCCATGTGGCATGATGGCAAAAATGCCATCATCTTGTTTGATAAATGGTTTTATCATGATTTTGATGATTTTGTTTTTATACCAAAACAATGTTTTTAAAGGTTGTCCAAATACCCTTAAATGATTTAAAATAGTTTTAATATTTTCCTAGTATTTCTTCAAGTTTATTTTTCGACAAAATTGGACAACACATTTAATGATATTGCGTAACGGGTTTTTACATCGAAACTATATTTCTAATGTTGTCCAAAATACTCCCGATCGATTTAAAATATTTTTACTAATTTTTGGAGTATTTCTTGAGGTTTATTTTTGACAAAAATCGGATAATATTTCATTGTGGAGGTCGGCCAGGTCGTGTGAAGAGCGGCAAATTACACAGGAATGAGTTTCTTGAAACAGAACACACGAAACTCTCAAAGCGGAAGGGTGATCGGCCCGGTCCTGTGGGGCGACCAGTCGAACCCATGGTCGACGTCGGACCCCCTGGATCGTCAACCGATGTATTTTTGATCGTTCTTCATTTCTCTGTATCGATCTTGTGACCGTCGCCTAATGTTTGGACAAAAAATTGTTGTGCGTAGCGGCTTTTCCTAAATTGTGGGATTGATTTAAAGACCCGGTATATTCTTGATTTTAATTGCAATTTTTTTGTAGATATCAGTTCCAAGAGGAGCCTATCAAGTATCAATCATCTCCGGCATAAATAGAGGAAGATTTGAAGCACAACAATAAGAGAGAAAATCTGATACAACAAGAAATATTCAAGCAAACACTTGGTCTTATATTGTCATTATTCTTGTTGTAATTTGCACAGCTTATCACTTTCACATTCTTGAGGTCTAGGCTATTCTTGATTACACTTGCACTCAATTGTATAATTCATTATCGAGTTGTAATCTTGAATTTTTGAGTAATCATTCAACACAAGATATCCTTGTGAGTGTTCTTCAATGGTAAGAACACACTTGGGTGATCTAGGTGTTAGATGTAAGAAGATTGTGTAATCTTCTTGTCGGGAATGTTAATTTGAGTGACTTCAAGGTTGAAAATTATTAGTAATCTTCACAAGGTGCTCTTGGGGTGTGGTAATCTTGAAAGATTGTGGTATCTGGTGATGTTGAAGAAGAGTGTAGATTACTCTTGAGGTGTTTATCAAGTTGAATTTGTATTAATTTGGTAATTAATAAGTTTTTTTCTTTTTTGAAACCACATCCGGATGATATCTTTACGGGTTGGTGAGCACACGTAGTCCTAGATTGGGTGAAACTCTTTCTCATCGACATGTGTTGTTTATTCACTTTATTGGTAATGCTTGTTGTTTGTTCGAAAAGAAGACATGTCGAAAGATGGAATAATCTATTCCCTATATATTATACATTGGCGGCTTGGACTTACACATCTATCGTGTCATGCGTGCCATATGGCGTGATAATGAAAACCAATCGATGCCATAGGGTTTGTCTGAGGTAAAGGAAAATTATGATTGTATTTAGCAATTAGTATTAGGTATTTTTAAAAATTATAGACAACGTGACACAGAAGATAGATATTTTAGAGGAAGGAAGATGTGGAAAACATCACCATTCAATCTTATATGAATGAATAAAAACATAGGTTTGATCTATTGTTCTATGAATATTCTTTTCAAAATAAATATTTAAGTGAAGGGCCAAGGTCCCAGTCTTCCAGTTTAGTCATACTGGAACAGACTTCAGACCAATATTTCATTAGGGGCGAAGGCTTGGCTCCCAGGACTCAGAACAGGAATGTTTGTTATTTGACTTTAAGCAGGAGCATTCTTGGTGGGTTTGACTGTTTGATATTATCGAGATGGATTGACTTTAACTGAGCAAACTGAGACCAAACATTCAGAAGATCAAACTGTGGCAGTTGAGCAAAGGATACCAGGTAATTGCGTGAAGGAGATCTGCCAATTTATTACTGCAACATGAAAATTTCTCATCATCTGTTGATTCTTGCCCGAATTTTGCGGTTTGATCAGCAGGCTTGTTTTTGTTGTGCTCTTTGCTGGGAAGGATGCTGGATAACTCAACATGATCTTGGAAGTGATTTGATTAATGCAGTTTCCTTGCGTTATCATAACGCGCGATAACGATATTATGAAAAATAATGTTTGCTTTCGCGATAGGCTCTTGATTTACAAGAACTACGGCGTTTAACACATTTTCTTTAATTGTTAACAAGGCTGCTGTTAAAAATACTGAAATTAATTAACTGTTGTTTGGAAGCTGGAGTTTGATGGGCCTAATCTCAAATAAATATAAATTCATATCACTGTTGGATAAGTGTATTTATTCTCAAAATTACAATTTGGTCAAAACAACTAGAACAACAGAATAATCTATTAGTTTATTACAACAAAAACTTTTCTGTATTTCAGCTTACAGCTGCTCAGTTTAGAGATATTTTTGCGGTGCAAATTTTTGCTGTTTATGACTTTCATGACCAGCCTTTGCATTGAAGTATTTTTTGCTGTAAGTAAGTATTATTACAATGTATCTTCTTGTTAAAAATCGCCTTATTAAAAAATGACACCATTGATAATAAAAACTCTTTCCTTTATTTGTTCTCATTTGTGATTATTCTTTTCTTTGCGGTTTCTCGTGATGCGGTGACTGTTTGGCGATAAAACAACCAAAACTTCAATACGTTTGGTGATCTTAAAATGATAGATCAAACGAACGTTCTGAAACGTGTTGTTTGGTTTTAAGTAATTTAACGAAAATGCTTTGTTTTGAAGGAAGCGGTGAAATGGATATTGGTCGGACAAACAAACGTAATATTAATAAATTGATTTATTAAATAACATTTGTAAACATTAATTTGAATAAGAAGGAATGACATTTAACAAGATAAGCAGCAGAAGAAAAGAAAGAAGAAAAGCCTGTTTTTCTTTGGTTGATGTTTTTCAGATATTGGCTGTTTTGGATTTTGCTTCTTCTGGAAAATGTTGCGGTTTTGTTCTCTGTTTGTGTAATTTGGCTGGACAGATAATTAAGAACAGATGACAACAGATAAATAATAACTGGGCACATTGTTTCAAAGAGCAGTTTGGTAGTATTAATAAAGGGTTTTTCCAAGCTGTTACATTACATATTTGTTCCTCAAGCTATATATATTTACAGTTTAATAAGTATTTACATTAAACTAGTAATGTCAATTAAAATAATTTTAATGCTCCTGCTGGCACCGATATTAAAAACCATATCATTTGAATCTGCTCTGTTGTTCAAGGGCCTGGCAGGAGGAGCCGAAATCCCAGGTGAGGCTGAGGCTGAACTAAGTGAGCTAGCATGATCCAGAGAGCCAAGGAGCTATAAAAGATTGAGGATGACTTTTTGCAGTAATAAACAGTTTCAGATTGCTGTGCCACAGACTGGCTTTAAAGTTTTGTTTTCCTGACTATCTAGAATATAATCAGTTTAATCTGCAGGAGTATTGCTAGAAAACCGCTTTTTGCAGGATGAAAAACATTTCGATTTATAAACAAAGAAAAGTGAGTTTAATACTAAGTGTATCAACGATAAATCGTACTAACAACAACATCAACAACGACGCCAGGAACAATAACACAATGATAACAACATCGAAGGGTTTCTTTGTCAGTGGTGGCACATTCTAATAATTATTCGCCAGTAAACCTTGGCAGCGAAATCAAGCTGGGCGAGGCGAAGAAAGTTAATCTTGTTGTCAAACTAACACAATTTGATAATATTGTGATTAAACTCAATGAATATTAAAACTTTATATATGTGAATCACTCAGGTTTTATAAGCGATTCTTGCTGAAATAAACGTCTTCATCTATTAACATTTGCTCTTATATTGTGCTTAGCAACGACTTTGATTTTTAGCTTTTAAGAGTTTTTGTTTTTAAACCAGACCAGGTTTTATAAGTGGTTTTATTATAAAAGGAACAAAATATTTAATTTTATTGTTTATGAGGCTAAATCTTTAAATGGAAAATTATTAGAAAATGGAAACTGTTTTGAAAGATATTACTATTTGCTCCAGCTACTATTTTTGATTTTTGTTTTTAAGCAGAGCTATTATTGTTTTTGCTGACGCAATGTTTGATTATTGGATACAAAGATGCATTGATATGACATTCTTGTAATGAACCTGACACAATGCTGTTGCTGACAAGAAATTGACGATATGTTGTACCCTCTCGGCGATGCTGTGCTGCGTTGCGTGGGCGGTGCTCGTTTCCACCTAGTCGACTATCTTTGAAGTTGGGCGTTATCATTTTTGTCCTTCATACCAATTTAAACAGGCTGCATTTAACGAACATCGTTTTGCTGCATGAATTATTGTTGTTTGGGGAAATATCAGATTTAAACGATATTACATGGTTTAAAATTCAGGCAATGAAACACTGGCTTCAAGAAGGGCGATTCATGTTTGGGTGAAAGGTTTGTGTTTGACGATGAAAGAGTATTGCTCATGCTGATCTTTAAAAAATTGCCTTTGTTTGATTTGCTGCCTTGTTTGCATTTATTTGTTTGACGGCGGCGGTTACATTTAAAATATTCTGGAACTGCCTTCTTTGAAACTGTAAATGTTAGTTTGAACTATTTACATTCTTGAACATGACCACTTGCTGATGACTTTCATTGCAGTCTCCATAACCAGCTTTTGTTTGAGGATGATTAAGATGAGTTCTCAATCTCACAGGCAGCGCATAACATCATCAATCTATGCTTGATTTTTCTCTATGTAAACTCTTATAGTTAGTTGTGTCTAATTTTCAGGACTGTGATTCCTGCGCCGCAGTCACTATATCGCGATCTAGCGAAGAGAGATCTGTAATCTGCTGTTCTGTTATCGCGTTTGTTTGCTCAGAAGACACGCTGCGCTTGCGAAGGCATGACAACAGCGACAGCGCCGCGTTTGTTCTGTGATTGCCGTCTGTATTCAAATAACGCAATGCTCTGCTGACTATAGTTTGCTGCCAGTTCTTATTGTTTCCAGCTGCGACACTGCCATTACAATTTGACCACTGCATTTGTTGTTTATGCTTGTTGGCCGAGGTTGCATGTTGTTTTTATGCTTTGGCGCTGGAGGTGCTGGCAGTCATGCTGAAACCATGGTCAGTTACTGGCAGCATTCATGAGGGCGTGGCGCATGCGGGTAACTTGTTTCTGAGTCATCCGTAAAACTCAACAGGTTTAGCGACCAGCCTCAGCCTGGCATAATCCTGCTCTTGCTCTTGGAACGCACGGGCGGCAGCCATGGAGCGAGGTTGCTGCAACTATATCGGCGGAATTTATCAGCACTGAAAAGTAGCGACGAAAAGATAACGCTTTTTGTGTGAAATAGTTATTGATGAGCGCTGGCGAGGCCACGAAGCGGCAGCAACAACCAACGTGCGATCAAAATCATTTGCGCGCTGGGTGACTGTTTATTGACAACGCCGACGGAGTGCTGAACGACCTGTTTGAACAACCGCTTTGCCATGTAAATTATCGGTACTAACGATCAATTTGATCTCAACGAAGCGATAGGCGACAGTCAGCGTCAGTAAGCTGCTGGGGCCACACACTGCACTACTGCACAACTTACTGCTCTATCGTTTTATGCTTTGGCATTTGTTTTTCTTCCACTAATAAGCGCTTTATAAAAATTGGTGATAAGATAAATATTATGTGCGATGAATAACTATTTGATAAACAGGCTTTAAGGAAGCTAATAAATTCATTAATAAATGAATTACCAACAAGGCGGAGGAAGCAGCCAGATTCAAGCATAAGGCATCAGGTGCTTTCAGATATTTAAAGGTTTGAAGTTTTGCATTCTGTTTGTTGTTGAAGACTCTAAATATATACCATTACCATTGTATCTTTCTTTATATATTTTGGGACTGCTGTGCTGTTGACATTGAATAAACCAACGACTATTTACAATGATTGGCGCGCAGTTACCAGTTTCTCAACAGGTGAATAAGCCTGATCTTAGTTAATCTGACCAGTGGTGAGAACTTGTTTTGCCACCTAATATGTATACGTTTTGATGGGCAGCTTTATTCATTTAGAGCGGACCAAGGCTATAAAGATATTATATCAAAATTATATTATTTGTAATAGTCATAACAAAAAACATGAACTTGCGTCATTCAGTTTCTTGGCTGAGAGGACAGCAGGAGCTTGTCTGAGAACACATTTACGTGATTATAACAATTTTATCTTTAAAAAAAAATCGATTTGAAGTATATCGAATACAGAATGATGCGATATCTTTAATTGGTTTAAATTATTTTTGAAACAAAATGACATTATCATATTTTGTGAAGAACTATAATGCGACAGATGATTCAGGCTGATTGAAGATTGAAAGAGGCGAAGAAGAGCGGGCCAGTCTGGCGCTAACAATAACGCATTTATTACGGCAAGAAAATGTAATAGAGGCATTGCATTGTTCTTTGTGTAAAGTCAAGCGACAAGCTTTGACGATCAGACAGGACATTTCAATGATGCTGAGCCGCTGGGATAAGGCACGCCAGCCTCATTTTTAAACCTCTTAACCATCGCTGATGTTGACTTTGCATATCTTTGAACTAAATCACCAAAAGCTAGAAAGAACTAGCATTAAGCTGTAGACTGCTAATCTTCATTGACGAGTTACTATTCTCTTTATCGATTGGAAGAAGATTTTGATCTTGCTATTGACAGCCTTGCTGACAGGAGTTTCTGTTTGCTCATTTGTGGCTTTTGCATTAACGTGCTGCGGTTGACCGGTGACGAGGATGGCCAGGGCGACACCAGCCGGCAGGCTGGAAGTTCTGTGGGCCATTGACGGCAGCTGCGTCATGATCTTCGGCTGACGACTGAATAGACGACATTTGACGCATCATTGGAGGCTGGCTGAAGCGGTCACGTGACGATATTGAAGTCAGATAAATCGCTATATCTTACATTGAACAGAAGCTTTGAGGAAAATTCACTCACTCAAGTATTTAATAATCGACTTTACCGGACAACCAGTCTCAGTTCAGCTGGACTTCTCAAAGTTTCAGCGGCAAGAGATGAAATGATTGGCGTATGACCAGCTATTTTTTACAGAGAGACGATAACAACAGAATTGAATGTTTGCGGATGGAAGCGTTCATCTGAATGACATTAAGCATGTGCGCTGTTTAACTGCGGCGACGTTCTGATAACGGCGGCTGGAAGTGAAAGGCTCAGTTTGCAACGTTTATATTGGACAAGATGATGTTTAACTCTTTAAAATTGCTGTGGGCTTTATGGGCTGTTGTCATGACATGACTAGACCAGCGTTGTTGTGGGTCTCTTAACAATAGCGGTTTTTAAACCGAGAGCGCATTTGGAGTGAGAAGATTTGTTGCCTCGGCATTGGTTTGTCATGCTCTTCAGGCTGGCGTCCCAATTGCCAAAGGTTCCGTCAGGTGGGCTTTAACGGCAAGCAAGTCGATAGCGATATTGTCAAACGACAAAGAATCATAAATATTTATAATTCATATTTTTGGTGCTGGCTACAACTGGCGGTTTGGGACTGTTTTTCTTTTTTGATGTTTGTGTGAGAATACAAAACTGCTTCTTGGCAAAAGTGTTTGACAGACAACTTCACTGGCAGCTTATTTGGGCAGCTGTGTGCTTTGAGACCAATGACATAATCTTTCACAAATTCACTTTTTCTGAAAATATATACTATTTTCTCTTCTTAATAATTTAGTTTATTTTCTTTTATGTTAACAATTATATATTTAAAGAAAGAAAATCATAACAAATCAGGAAGTCAATATACAGAAGAGAAAATTGCAAGTAACAATCAAGAAGGAGTGATCTGTAAATTTTATTAAGGATCCTCTTAATAATCTTTAAAAACAGATGCTGGATACTATTGTTAATTTATAACCATTAAATATGAATGGATATTTTCAACATGATTTGTCGAGTTTAAAGAAGGATATTAAGCCACCTGGGTTTGGGTTGTTGTAAAACTGAAGGAAATGTTTCATTACAAAGGCTTGCTTGGTGGACCATGGTAATGCAAAAGTATATTATTACTACAATACAGAAGATGTTTGAAGCTGTTTTTGCATGAAGAAGGTAAGTGTAGAATCAAACCACTAGTTTTGTTTTTAATTTTTGTATTAACTCAGACCTCAGACTGGACTTTGTAATCCTCCACTATTAAATGCTAAATATTCCTGTTGTAGAAGCAACGATATTTGTTTGACACGGATTAAACAGCAGGGATATGTGACTTGCCACCTAAGCGAGCTTCCATTACAGTGACATGCAGAGGTATTTAGGCTGAGCTGGAATGTTGAAGCTTAAAATCTTGGAGATAATGGGGCGGAATAAACTTTGAGCAGAAAGAAATGTTAGGTGGAGTTTCTCAAGCATGACTCAGTCATTTAAACATTTTCATTGCATAATCTTTCGCTCTATCTCATTCTAGTTCTGATATTCTAATATTGTGCTTATGTTTTTAGGTTTGAGACTATTCTAAGCTATCTTCTGGTTTTGATTATTATAAATTCAGTTTTTGATTGTTACGAGGTTTGATTGTGGCGACCGCGCTGCTCGCCATATAAATGTTTGACGCCACCGTTTGTAATATTATTACCACATTGCATAACAAGCAGAAGTTTAGCCAGCGGTCCGCACTAAACTCGAAGGATAAGTCTTTCAAATTTGACAGCGTATGCTAGCGTGAACGTAGCTGCGACGCTATTAACGCATCATGAAACAACACTTTGCAGGCTTTGAGTTTAACTGCGATGCTGAAAAAGGTACAACGAGCGCTTTGAGGTGAGACCAGAAAAGTTCCGAAAACTTCATTCAGCAGAAGAGTGAGCCAAATCTTGCTATAATCGACCTCAAGCTGGGTTATGCTGGACATATCTCATGCTGTAGATGCGTTCAACAATGTAGCATTTAACAATGTGCACGCATGCAGAACGCAGCGTCACTGAAATGTGGCTTGTCATGCATTTTGCTCGGCGGAGATGAAGTCTGAGACGCGAGGCGCAAACAGTGTAAGCCGACTCATGGGCTTCATGGATATTGATTCAA
Organism: Rehmannia glutinosa; assembly: GCA_016081115.2. NCBI lineage: Eukaryota > Viridiplantae > Streptophyta > Magnoliopsida > Lamiales > Orobanchaceae > Rehmannia > Rehmannia glutinosa. The sequence goes on from CM071932.1 coordinate 61,925,105, forward strand.
CTCCAGCATTCCGTTCTCCTTCTCAGGGCTATCGCTCGGCTACGATCTTTGCTCGGGGAGGAAGACTAGCCATCAAGATATCTCACTAGTCCTCCAAATGTTGCAGGCGTTTTTGGTGCTGAGCTGATTTATGTGTAGGTCTCACTTGAGTTCATTATTAGACATCTTCTCTGCTGATTGTTTGGTATTTCCAAATTCTTTTGTAATCTTGGTTTTGTTTGAGCAGGGCACTACCATTAACAGTTGACTCTACACAGTGACTACTGTTCTTTATAACATGGGCCTCTTATAAATTAATATCATGAGTTAAGTTATTTGTAACCGAAGCAGTTAATCTGGCACTGGAAAACTTAGACAGACGTTTAAAGGAGTGACTGACTGACAAGGATGTAATTATGGAAGTTTTGCTGTATTACTAAAATTTGTCAATATGCAACAACAAGCTTTGCACATGTTATCACTCTTAAAAGAAAAGCAAACAACCTTGTGTTTGTAGGATGACTGAATTTTTCATTTTAAACAACAACAATATTCTGTGTGTTGCATGACTGCATCTCTAATAGCATGCTGTAATGAATTTTCTGCAGGTTGTAAAATATTTCGTGGATCAGAAAACATTTCAGAAAATAAAGTTCGTTTACCCAAACAACAAAGACAGCTTGGAGGTAATGAAGAGCTTCTTCGACGCTGAGAACCTTCCAAGTGAGTTTTCTGGTGGAAACGCTACACTCAAATATGACCACGAAGAATTTTCAAGATTGATGGCTCTGGACGATATCGAAAACTGCCAAGTTTTGGGGATTAGATCATCAAAACAATGGCTATGAATGATTAAGTGCTAATCTGAGTGTATAAACTTTTATGGATTTAACAAATATGCACAATTGAGATGAATGATTAACTACTCTGTATTTTCAGAAACTATTCTTTTTTATCGTTTTGGGGAACTAGGCTGTGTTTTATTTCCTGAAACATTATGGTAAATTACAACCACTATTTTTGAATGTTAGTCTAATTACAAACTAATTCAATCATCTTTCAAAATTATAGATACCCTACAGATTTGTCTTTGATTTAGAAATGATATCCTTTAAAATAAAAATAAAATTCAAAGAAACATTTACAAAATATAATTATTTTTTAATAATTGGACTAAATTTTAAGTTTTATAATTTACCAATCGATAATGGATCAGGGCTGGCAGGAAGACTCGCTGTTAGTGAGCATCTGAGTCAATTTCAAAAACATTTGGGATGAATATTGGAAACTCAAGGAACTAAAATGTCATGTGGGAGTGTAAATGAGTTGAACATAAGATATTGTTTCAACACAACTTCAATCGAACTTCAAAATTGACAGAACATAGTATTGTTCGCTTGTTTGAACTTCAATCGAACTTCAAAATTGACAACATAGTATTGCTCAAGCTTGTTTGAATTTTAATCAAACTTCAAAATTGTGTGAGCTTTATTTTTTATTTAATCAAATCGAGCTCAAAACAAACTTTAGTCGAGCGAACCACTAATCGAGTAATCGGGTCAAGTTTGAGCGAACTTTACATTTTATCAAAAAGGAAAAATGTGTTCAAGCGTGGTTCGTTAGCTATGCTAACGATCGATCTCGAGTCGAATATTGAGTAGTTTAGTTCATTTTTCAACCCTAATACCATACTATTCATGAATAATTTTGAGATTTAACTTTTGTATATATTTACTCGTAAATTGCCAACAATATCATTTATGATTGCAAATCCACGTAAAAAGGTGTTCTAGAGGATTGTCTCATTATCGATTGGGATTCCAGGACAAAACACTAATAAGTTCACTACACATGAAATACAACATACAAGCAACAAAATCCAGATGAACAAAACTGCTACTGTACAAGTTATTCGGCAGCTGAGGGGCGTAAAGCCACTCAAAGTTCACTAGAATAAAGGCATTCGTCTCTACAAGTTGTCGTAGGTTCGGATTCTCCAATGCTGCAGCAACTCTTTCTTTATCATTTAACTGCTTATTAACTGCAGAAAAGAGAAATAAACAAATTTTCTGAAAAGGTTTGGAGCATTTTAGAAAACTGAATCGACGCAAAAGCTGAAAAACTAAAATAGACTAGTCAGAAGCCACTAAGAAAACTTAATCAGCAGGCTTAGCAAAAAGGTAAGCTTGTCGGAATGCTCTATTTTTCAGTCTTGCAAATGCTTGACCGCAAATAGCTTGCTAATATATTAACTACAAAATGTTTCTAATATCAATAGCACAGCTATGATAAAATGGCCATACTTCCAAACACAAGGACCAGTTAAGCCTGAGTATACATACAGATAGCAACAGAGATTTGCATCCGACTATACTTAATTATGCTGAAGGTATGCATAAAAGCACTCAATTAACGAAACTAGCTTACACACTGATAGCAACGCTGAGATTTGCATCTGAGCATACATGCATATTCACAGACACATTTATATGCATCCTAATAAGAATGTATTAAGCAGGATAGATGATTTTTCACAATAACTTCAACTGAAACCGACAGACTAAGTAGCTGATATCATTAGTGGTTGGAATTTTTTGTATGAGCAGGTCTGTTATTATTTACTAGTCATTCTTCAAAGTTATTCTTCTTTTTACTTTTGGGGTATGGTGGGGACTGATGCTGTTATCCATCAAAACATGTGTCATGTAGGATGAATAATAACATCCTAGTCTTAGTTTTCCGCATATGCTAATACACCGTTTCACAAAAAAGAATAACATGACTTATACAGATATTAATTGTCGAGGACTTTCACCTGATTCCTCATTTGCATGCGATCCAGGTGCCACTTTTATGTCTACCTGTAAAATTAAATCCACATTCATTAACCAATAAGTTAATTGATAAAAAGTCGCATTTGCTAGATGCAACCAACAAGCTCTTCTTAACCTTTGTCAAAAATGGAACAGCTGGAAGAGGTACAAACAGCAAGAGTCTTATAGTTTAGTCATTGGTTAATACACGGCAGAGGAAGAGGATGGACTCTAAATCTAAAGTTCCGGCAAAGCTGCTTAAACTTTACTATAATAAAGAATTACGATCGACAGATTTTCTTTTTCTATTTTCACAGTTATTATCACATTCTATATTTTAAAGTCCTTAACCTTTAGGTGAACTCTCCTATGGTTGCTGATAGTATAATACTCCTCTACTCAAAACAGAACGTCAAAATCAGCAGCAAGAAACTTCTCCAATATATGGGATAAAAGACGCGTCTTTTGGGTATCATTTACAGTACAAGAACCTATTTCACTAAAATAGAGGAAAAAGGAAAGTGAGGTGAATGACTGCTTTTGGGTATCTTGTACGTGAACTTCAGCATCTGACAGCAATTAAGTTCATGCCTGTTACTAATTTTTCCCCCCAAAACTCGGTATTTATTTGATAGACTAGCAGAAAAAGTATAATACTAAATGGACTTCAAATCCAAGAACGCAATAAAGTCGAACATATAATATGCAGCAAAATACATTAATCACTAAAGTGGTTCAATAAAATTCAAACGAGGAACTATGACAATCAATGAAATAAAACCCAATGAGTTTGCAGCTACATAGGACTAACCTTGAAATGAGGAGGAAAATAATCCTTCAATTTCTCTCTTAAGCACAGACCAATTACTGTCGCCATGCTGCAATGTTGGATAGTCGGGGTAAAAGTTATCCTACGAATCAACAGCAATGCATTCGACATAAGTTAAATTCTCCCAAATCCACTTAAAATCTCCCGTCACAACAGAATTGACTAAAAGGAAAAAGTGGTCCTAAAGCACAAAAAACTCAACAAAAAGAATCAAAAAATATTCACCATACAGTAATCCAAATTAAATTCGTTCAACTATAATTTCAAAACTGAAAATTGTTAGCAAATTAGCAGCAAGAACAAAAATGGAAAACTAACAAAATGCGGCCAAGCTTCTCATCAACAGTAATAGACTCCTCAGAAAGCACACTCAGCTGCTCCAGAGAATACGGGTGCTCCGGATCTCTAATATCCCTCACATACTGTACCATTTACAGTCAAAGACCACAAAACTCAAAAGCTTTAATTAGGGATAGCTAAACAAAATATAATCTATTGAATTGTTAAGCGGAAAAAAGCGTGAAAAAAAAGGTTGATTGGGAAAAAAAGGATATCATAGATTTCGAGGGGATCGACGGCGTCGTCGGCGTGGGGATCGTCGGTGCGGGCGATCCTTTCCTTCTTAGCGTGGACCACAGGATTAGCGTTGATCAGACCCAGAGTCATCTCCACTGCTCTCTTCTGATTCCCAGCTTGTGAAAAAGCAGGATTAGCTAAGAAAGAGTTCACGGGTTTGTGTTTTCTTTCTTTCCCCCTTTTGGTTGATGTATAATCAGCAATCATGCCAATTTAGAGAAAGTGCTTCGACTAGCACGAGTCCAAACAAACACAGAATACACACAAAGTTACAGAACATGCTATTATTATACGGTGCCCACAGTATCAATAAGAACTCCCAGACAGCATTCTTCACCGGTTTATTCAGCGTACTCTTATGTCACGGGATGAATTTTTCTGTTTCAACTCCACTCATATCCCACTGGGTTGAATATTTTTATTCAATACGCATAAACGCATCTAACAAATGAACTAACACATATTTATGTCACCATAAGAATGTTATTAGAGTAAAATGACGTCATTAATGTTGTATTCATAGAGATGGTCTCCCATGGATCGCTTACGGATCCTGATCCATACCGGTAAATTAAAAAGGCAAAAACTCATGTAAGGCCGTCTTTACGTCTCAACTGAAGATGAATCCTATTTTGACCAAGGATCCTGTTGACCAAGGTCCACTGGTCAAAACACTGTTTTTTTTTTTTTTTTTTTAATTTTTTATGTTTTCTTCCTCAATTAAAGAATGATTTTTATGAGAAAAAATATCGATTATTTTAGATAAAATATCATATTTTTTAATATTGCCCCAGATTATGATTATATTACATTGAAAGAAAATAAATATATCGAGTTAAAATAACACCTTTATGAGAAAAAATATATATATTTTTTGATACAAAATATCATGTTTTAAGAGTAAAAAATATATATATTTTTAAATAAAGTATTATATTTTTTAATAATAAATATGATAGAGTTAAAGTAATACTTTTATAAGTAAAAATATTTATTTTTTGAGATAAAGTAAATATTTTTAATATAGTCACAAATTATGAATATATTACAATAAGTATATATATAACGAGTTAAAGTAACACTTTTTATACGTTAAAGTATCTAGTTTTTGAGATAAAGTATCATGTTTTTAATATAGCCACAAATTAGTAATGAAGGAAAGAGGAAAAATAAAACTAAATATGATATAGTTAAAGTAACACTTTTATAAGTAAAAATATTTGTTTGTTGAGATAAAGTATCGTTTTTTGATACGATTTACAAACTAGGAACAAAAAAGAGGAAAAATAAAAAAAAATGATGTAGTTAAAAGAACACTTTTATAAGATCCATTATTGAGATAATGTTCATGTTTTTAATAGACTTGGGTTCGATTCTTAGCCTCTCACTTAGGCGTTTTTATTTTATTTTTAATTTACACACTTTTATGAATGAGTTTATATACATGGTTATACTAAAATTACACAACAAGCACTAGTGGTGTAGTGGTAGAATACCACCTTATGTCTCCGCAGGTTCAATTCTTGTGGAGCACTAAACCGCTTTTTTTAAAAAACGGTGTGTTTGGGCGGGCGGGTTGGGGTGATCAGTAAGACGGTCCTACAAGAGACCTACTCATTAAAAAAACGCTTGCAAAAGGTCAATCGAACACCACAAGACCAGTAGTACTTATTGTGCAATTTTTGGATCCATACCTTGATATCCATACTTTGGTAAATTAAAAAAAGATTAAAAACGCCTCAATGCGAGGACATGAATCGAACCGGATCGTATCGTGGCAAAAAGACTTTATTCCACAACTAGACCACTAGTACTTGTTATGCACAATTCAAAGATAACCATGAATATAACTCATTCATAAATTATTACAAATTCTCAAAGCTCGTCATATTTATTTTCTTCTTCACCGTCTAAAAGAACATGATACTTTATCTCAAAAAAATGACACTTTATCTCATAAAAGTGTTACTTTAACTCTTGTCAAATATGTTTTTCCTTCTTAGATGTACTGAATTCCTAACATATGTGACTATATTAAAGAATATAATACTTTATCTCAAAAAATGAATACTTTTACTTATAAAAGTATTACTTTAACTATATCATATTTATTTTTTATTTTCCCTTCTTTCCTTCATTCCTAATTTGTGACTATATTAAAAAACATGATACGTTATCTCAAAAAATAGATACTTTAGTGTATAAAAGTGTTACTTTAATTACATTTATATATATATATATATATATATATATATATATATATATATATATATTCATTGTAATATATTTATAATTTGTGACTATATTAAAAATTTGTTACTTTATCTCAAAAACAAATACTTTTACTTATAAAAGTATTACTTTAACTCTATCATATTTATTATTCATCTTTCTTTGTGTTGAATTCATAATATGTGACTATATTAAAAACGTGATACTTTATTTCAAAATAGATAATTTTACTCTTAAAACATGATATTTTGTCTCAAAAATATATACTTTTACTCATAAAGATGTTACTATAAACTACGATATATTTATTTTTCCTTCACTTTGTAAGGTAATCATAATATGTGGCTATATTAAAAAGATGATACTTTATCTAAAAAAACCATATTTTTTCTCATAAGATCATTTTTAACGAGGAAGAAAAATAGGAAAAAAGGAGCATGTGCCTTTTGACCCGCGGACACTGGTCAACAGGATCCGTGTCAATAGGACCATCTTATGAATTTGGACCCGTAAGACGATCCTATATGAGTTTTTGTCATATTCATATGATACAAATATGATAAAGAATAAGAAGAGATACTAAATTACACAATATTTCAATTTTATTTCATAATTCAAGTATAATTAATATACGCTAAGAATATATTTGGGAAATTTGATAAAATACCCCTCCACCTAGGGGTAGTTTTGATTTTTGCCCCCATGTTATTAAAACAAGATTTTTGTATCTTGTCCATAATAATCTCACTGTCTCACTTTAAATGAACTTACATCACATACAAGTAGAATAGATTACAATAATTATTTTTGTCAAACTAAAAACACTACATTATTCAATACCACAACTTAATGAAATAAGAAGACAATGCGATAATACATTACATCATTATTTTGTGTCTTTAAATAATACATCACAAATTCTTTCTCATGCGACTATTCACCTAATGGACTTCTTACATCACAAATCCTTTGCATCTCCCATACTTTCTTGCAACTTTGTTCGCCCTAAAATAATATCCTCATCTTTTTCGCCTACCACTAGGAGGATGCATAATTGGAGGCATCAACTCCATACACGATAATTCGATGGTGTATTCCAAAAGTCCACATGGACCACCGAGTTTATAGCTTCTGCATATGCAACCACAAGAGCATCAATGGTGTAAAATTGAGAAGCTAATTCATACCTTGAGAAACTAAGTTTTCTCGCTGCTACTAGTGCATGAACACAAGGAAATTGATCCAGTTGGAACACATTGCATGTGTATTTCCTTGCGTTCAAATCAACCTCCACATTTCTATCACCACCAAGTACGTAATATGTGTAGTGACGCGATGTCTGCACATCTATCCTCTGCTCTTTTCATCCGCTCTCGCACAATTTTTTTCAAATGATCAATCAGTTCGTTTTCATCTTCACTGCTTACTTCACGTCGTTCGGAAACCACCTCATTAACAACATCAAGATTGCATCCAATAGGGACTCGGAGGGTACTCCTCGCATCCCTAAGACGCATTAAGATTCTATGCGATGTCGGTGGTCATAATGTTATACCGTCTATGGGAAAAAACACACGAGCTCATTGCTTTAGGTGTGTTCATCGAATCGAATTCAGTTCTTCGACTTCCTCGAATCGAATTTAATCGAATGAACATATTAAACCTCAATTCAAATTCGATCCCAACTCGATTAAATTTGAACCGAATTTAAGCGAATTGGATTTCTCGATTCAATCGAATTTGAGTCAATCCAAAAATCCAAATTCATCGATAAATTGAACAAGGTTGATTCGAACATAATATTTTGGGACCATACACAATAAAATTCTAGATTTCTTTTTTCAACATATATTATATATACTAATAACATGTATCAAGATTAGCTTGCAACATGTATCTTGCACAAGTGATACTTTGTCCATTAGATAAGGAATTTGAGAAATATGAGCAGGACTTTTACTAAGAACAATATATATTCTTTTAAGGCATTATGAGCTCAAGTGTCTTCAATTGCTTTGAAGTGATAATTCCACATGTAATTGAGAAAAAAGCAGAGACATTAAAAATACTAAGAGAACATCTTATAAATTGTATGGGCACAATACCAAACAAAAAGCAACTAGTTTGAGCCAATGTCATTAAGAGCATGCCCAAGTTACATGAAGTCGAAACCACAAAATGATATTAAACATCAACAACGGTTGAATCGGGATTGGTGTTTGATTTCTACAATTAAGCCAAAAAAAAGTTAATATGAAAACATGTTTGGTAAATAATATTCTATAAGAAACGAGATGCATCACTAAGGATAAGGAGTTCAAATTAAAGAAGATAGAGATTACCTTGTTCAAATTTTTCAAGATCCTCAATGCGTTCTTCCACTTCAACTTGAAATACATCCGATCGGGAGCAATCTTGAGAACATATTAAAGCTGCACTATTTTAGGAGTTAAAGAACTCCTAAATGAATCAAGTACTCTCCCACAATGCTAAAGATAGATTCGAAGCAATTGTAGAGATTGGAATAACTAAAACATCACGAGCAATCAACTATAATATCGAAATCTTGGACTTCTAGCCTCCACCAATCTAAAACACTAAAGTTCTCACTATCATAGTCCTCCTCTTCATCATCTTCCGCGGTCAAATATCTATCCAACTCAAATTTAAGATTTTTGGAACCCGAATCGCTTTTCTTCTTTTAACTCAGCCTTGTATTTTTCTTTTTTAGTTTGTTCATTGGCTCACTATCATTGTTGCACAAGTTTAACTCGATTGGAATTGAACCAATGTCGATAGAACATGACGAAGATCCACCAATAAGTGTGCAATGAAGTCTTTTATACTCGTTAAACGACTCATAAATCACACTCTTTACTTTTTTTTTAGGACAATCTCCCCCTTCTTCTTGTACCATACATATTAGAGATAATTATGTCAACATACTCAAATTTGTTTCTAAGATCAAGAACATAAGCAATAAAAACCAACAAGTTAAATTTTTCAGACACCCCAAGACTTGTCAAATTTCTTCTTCATTTGTGATGCCATGTTTCAGTTTCTCATCTTCACATGAAATATATTCTTTCAAAATCCCATGAATGCAAGAAATATCATCTAAGAAAGTATTTGATGTAATGTACTTCGTGTCAAAACCTTCAAAGTAAGTCGATAAAAATGTCGAAGGAAAATAACCAATACTCTAACATTCCCAAAATCCCAATAAGTTGGAACCCTGGTTTAGAGCCATGATTTTCAAGATCATCCCCAAAAACATGAATCCTCCATATCTAACCTATCAAATGCCCTTTCATACTTTTCTCGCACGCTCAACATCAAAAATAGGTTGAATTCCATCGAGTGGGAAAATCCAAGCCACGTGATTTCGTGATCACATTTTCTATATCGGCAAATCCCATGAACCTTTTAATCTAGTTGGTGATTGTCTTACATATCAATTGATACTCTAACACTTTCAACCCACCCCCAAGATCCTTAAGCCCGTCTTGGACAATTAAGTTCAAAATATGAGCAACACACCTAATATGTGTCCATTTACCTTGTAACACACACTTTTGCCCCCAATTTACAAATTTTCTTCTTAAATATTTAATTGCCACATCATTTGAACTTGCATTATCAACGAATCGTGAAGACATTTTGTAAACTCCAATCAACCAAGTACATTTCAATAGCATTCCCAATGTCTTGACCCCTGGGCTTATTTCGACCGAGGACAAAAATTTAACACCTTTTTCGCAATTTCCAATCAATGTCAATAAAGTGAGCGGAGACACATATAATTAATTCTTTGCACCGATGTCCGGTGTTTGTGGTTAAACAAATTCTGTTAGAATTATTTTTGATTTGAGCCTTAACTTTCGACCTTTCATCAATAAACAATTGATACCAATCTCTTGTTATCGTACTTCTACTTGGAAGCAAAAGTGAAGGCTGGCACACTCGCATACATTGTTTAAAACCAGCATTTTCAACGAACTTAAATGAAAGCTCGTCTATTATTATCATTTTCCCTTCCCCTTTTTTTCTTTTTTAGCGAGAGGTTATAACACTCTCTCGCGCTCTTCTGATCTCCTTGCACCTCCCTATTCCTACAGTTGGAAATTTCAATTTCAAATGGCATGTGGATACAATTGCCTGGAATTGATTTGAACATGACCTCCCAAGATCACATTGTAAGAGAACGGAGCATCCACCACCAGATATTTAATCATAATCATCTTCCTACAGGGCGAAACACCAAGTGAGGTAGGGAGATCTACAGTCCCCAGAGATATCACTTCGCTACCACCAAACCCGGTTAATGGCGTATCTCACGAGGTGTAGGGTCACCACATCTAACTCTATTTTCCACAAGACTTGCAAGAAAATAACATTTCTTTGAACTCCGATTATCTATTAGCGTCTTTTGGACAACAAAGTTAAGAATATCCATCGTGATTACCATAGGATCATTTTGACCTATTTCAATTCCAACAAGGTCACGATTGCCAAAATTGATGGGATTAGCTTCTTGAATGTTTAATGTATCCATAGTTCATTTGGGATCTGGGGGCATGAGCTAGGACCCGCATATGTTTCCTCCTAGCACTTTGTGAATCTCCCGGAAGGTCTTCCAACTATCATTTGTATCATCCCCTTCAAGAAAAATTATCATTCGCTTTACCCCTCCTAGCATGAGATTGCTCGGGGGATGCTTAGTTCACTCGGAGTAAAGGGAAACGGGCTTTATATCGCCGAGATTTATGCCTTGGTGGGGAACCGGGTCTTCTGGCGGGCTCGTCACTACTGAAACGATTGTCTTCACCATCCTCTCCCTTTCTCCTTACAAATTTTTTAAGTACCCTTCTTTGAATAAGTCTCTTTATTTCATCCTCCAATTGAAAGCATTCTTCTGTGTCATGTCCATGATCTTTATGGAAGTAACAATATTTATTTTCATCCATTTTTCCTGGGTAGCTCTCATTTTCTTTGGCCACTTTAACATATTTTTTCCTTCAATTTACATGAGTGCATGGACACGGGGAGCATTCAACGGAGTATACCTGGTGAATCTTTCTGCTCGCTGGCGATCCTAATCTCGACCTCGCTCGAGGTCTTTTTCAGACCTGAAACGAGGTCTCTCTCTAGGATTTGTTTTGTGTCGCGGCTCTATGTTTGACCACTCATGGTCTTTTATCGCATTCATCTCTTCTTCCTGGATGTACCTCTGAGTCATTTCCATCAACTTCTCTTTATCCCGAGGGGGATCACGCGCGAGGGCTGATGCCAATGGCCCTTTCTTCAATCCATGGACCAATAGGTTTGTCATCATATCAATTCTAACGTATTTGACCTCAAGATATTCGTCATTGAATCTATTGATGAAGTCCCATAGAGGTTCTCCTATAGCTTGCCTAATGGTGAAGAGATGCAGGCGAGGAAGGTCTCTAGCTAGCCGCTCGGCTCGCAAATTGGTACAAAAATTTCCTCGATAATTTTTTGTATGATACCACAGTTCCCATAGGGATCCCCATGAACCGCTCATGTGCCTTCTCCTTTAAGGTGGTAATGAATACTCTCGCATTCATGGCGTCTGACTGCCCATAAAGTTGCATCACATGATCAAACAATGTTAGGTTCTCTTGTTGATCTTTATTTCCATTGTATTTTGGGAGGTCGGATAGCTTGAAACTTGCGGTGACTACTTTTGCTAGGATTTCTGGAGAGAAGGGGATCCTCTCTTTTGCAGAGCGGATGTTACGCCCCCCCTTCGCCTCAGATTGTCCAGCTCTGAGTAGCTTGCTCGTTCTGGTCGTTGAGCTTGCTAATATCAGCTACCTTATTTAATGGCTCAACCAACAATAGTTTTGGTTGCTTCACGGCAAGAGCCGCTCGACTGGCCATCTCCTTCTCTTCTTCTCGCCTGTCCCTTACTCTAGCCACTTCTCCTTCCTTAAGTGACTCCCTTGGGGGTGAAGCCATGGGAGCCTTTCCCTTCCTTTCTCTTTCCTCCATCATTCTCTGCACTATTTTCTCAAGTTCACTGGTTCGCATGGTAACCACAAGATCTTGACCTCTTTTACTCTTGTACTATTTTCTTTCGTTTTCTTTGGTGTTTCCTCCATTGTTTAGTTCGACCTAGAAATTTCCCACAGACGGTGACAACTGGTTTGGGTGTAATAGTTAGATGTACCTAGGGTCAAGATGCTTCGTTATGAGCCTTGGTACTTTGTTTGAGGGACCTGTAATAAATGTTAGGCTAGCCGGGTGGACCCCAGGCTAAAGCCCTCTGATGATAAAGTCAGATACAGGTGGTTAAGCCAAAAATGAACTAAAGAGCGATGTGATAACGTAATTATGAGATACCTGATTTGAATCCATAGATTTGGTCTTGATAGGCCGTACGATCCGTACAGGCTACTTCCATGTGTCAGTGTCTCCTTTGTCTTATGGTCATATCAAGGAAGAGATCTACGTGTCGGTTATTTAAGGCCCTCGGTTTTGGCTCACCTCGCTATGGGTTGCATCGCCTCGAACCATGAGCTATTTAGCTGGAAAAGTGGTTCGTGTCAGACTTTGAAGACCCTCGAACTTAGCTGGCCTCGTTCAGGGTCGCACCTCCTCGGTCATTAGTCCCTTTTTAGGTTACTTACGAGAGCAATAAGGTAGAAATAGCATTTAGGTATATCACACTCTATACATTATATCTAACAATATCAAATTATATAAAAAATCTAACGAAGTTGGCAAAAATCTAACAAAGTTGGTTAATTTTAACATTTTTCAAATAAAATGATATCAATTCAATGAATAATGAAAATACTATGAAAACTAACCTTTATCCATAACTTTCGGCACAATAGAGATGTTTTCGATCCAATCCAAAAAGCTATCGAAGCCCCTTTTGCATCACCCACCAAGAAAAAAAAAAATTGGGATTTTTGTGTGGGCGTTCTCGCTCTAACAAGGCTAATTGTTGCTCAAATACCTAGATTCGATACATAAGTAGGTCGATTCTTGTTTCTCTTCCTTTAAAGCTTGTTGATTTGTGAGTTTTGGAGGTTCTAGGGTTTAGGAACACTCTTCTCCTTCTTTGTTCCCGCTGAAATGAACTTTTTTTTCCTTATTTTCTTTTTTTAAGGGGTATTTTGTTCTTTTTGGTAGAGAAAAAGGGGTAAAAACCTTATTTTAATAACATGGGGCAAAAATCAAGACTACCCCTAGGTGGAGGGGTATTTTATCGAAGTTTCCTAAGAATATCCACAATGATAGGTGCGTCCTCCAATGCCACATCCATAAGATATGAACTTAAACTCTCCTACTGATTCTACTATCCACAGGGCCTAAAATGAGTCCCACTATCAAATCATATTTGTAATATTTATTTTTATATTTGTTAATTTTCAATAAAATAACTTATGTAATTATATGTAATTTTCATAATTATATTAGACTTTTAAAAAACATTTAAGGCCGATAAATTATTCATTAAAATAAAGAGAAATACAACAATACAATACTTTAAAAGCATTTATTGAGGAACAACAAATACGGAAAGCATCACAATAATAATAATAAAAAGCTAGTCTTTTGCCGTGGAATGCGGGAGTGTGTTGCGTCAAGTCACATAAACCGCATCCATATAAGAGTTACAATGTTAATGAATATAAAAACGTACAATACAAGCTTTAAACAAATCAAGTTAAATCATTACATTTCAAAATTATAAATTTCAATATTTCTTTGTACACAACATTATTTGTCTATTTAATTTTATTTTATCATCGTTACAACCTAATATTTTCAAACTCTTACAATATATGACACGTGAAAACAACATATGATTGACCATGACTGAAAATTGGGTTCTTTATAGATGGTTTTACTTTCTGATATTTGTTTTGGGATATTTTATTTCTTGAATAATTTAGTGTTCAATGGTGTAGTAATTTTGTATTTTAATATTATTTTATACTTTTAATTACGGATTCACTATCCTTCTTTACGGTAATTCAACTTAGTTTTTGAGAAGATAATATATTATTATTCATTTTAATAAAGCATAACATCAACATGAATATTAAATTTTCCTTATTGTCAATATTTATATGTTATACTTTTGAGTGTTTTGTATATCGGAATACTATAAGTACACATCGATGATCCATCGTAAATTATAAATCCAACAACATTATATTTACATAATTCTCGGCATAAATTATTCAAACTTTGTATAGCTATCAACATGCGTGTATAGCGGAATTTAGTGGATTTTAGGAGATTTCAAAATTGGTAGTTCTTATGGCATTAAATCACTTTACAAGTCTTATTTTTGATTATTGCTTATTTAGTATAATTTTATTGCATATATAATATGAATTTATTATCGGCCAGATTGGTGAATTTTTGTATTTTTTTGTTTTGTCCAAATATCAATGTCTCTGTTTTTTCATAGCTATTGCATGGTTAATTTTTATTATTACTTACTTGGCATGCATTTGTTGCATATTTAATATAGTTTTGGTGTATTTTATCTATTGTGTATTTTCTTTAGGGTATTGCTTATTTAGTATGATTTTGGTGCATTTTTCAAACATTGAATAGTTATTTTTGGTTAATGCTTATTTAGTATGTGTTTGTTGCATTTTTAATATGACTTATGTGTGTTTCCAACCAATTTGCTTTTATGTTATTAAATCATTGGTTAATGCTTATTTATTATGCATCTATTGCATATTTAATATGATTTTGATACATCTTGACCAATTATTTTTATTTTATTAAATTATTGCATGTTTATGTTCGATTACTTCTTATTTGGTATGATGTTGCATATATAGTATTATTTCAATGCGAGTAGTAGGTACTTGAAGAAGAGAAATCTTGAAGAAGCCCATTTTTCTTCTTTTTGTTGGAGTTTCAATCGTAATGGTCCTATTTGTTTCACTAATAGCATTGAGATTTTCACGCGCCTTTTTTCCCGTATGGTGTTAATTTTTATGGGATTTATGGAGTACGAGGAAGATGAAGGTGCATTAGAGAAGAATTGTCGTGGTTTGGTTTTGTAGGAGTTTTGAAATTCAGTGGATGTTATTTTTTAGATAATAGGTGTCTAAGATGGAAGAGGAATGTGAAAGAAAATCTTCTCCAATCTCTCTTGTAACCTTCCACTATTTAGTTCTAACTGATTTTTTTGTTGACTATTTTGCTCTTAGTATTTTGTAATAAGGCAACAAATATATATTAAATAGGTTAAATTTGGACAGTTGACTAAAATAGATCAATGATTAGGATTGTCCTATGGACTAGATAGGTCCGAATTTCGGGCCGATGGCTATGATTTTCTAGGCGAATATTTGCTCGGCCAATAATATTCATGTGCAAAAGGTATTTTTGGGCTGGACTGGGCCATGTATTTTTCTGGCCCGGCCAAAATCGGACCGGCTCGACCCAGTCCAATAATTTCCAAAAGCCCGATGGGCTTGGGTCGGACTAGCCCGACCCAGCCCATTGTCAGCTCTATTATGTACTCACATTACAAATTGGTTTCATATAACTCAACCAATATATATATATATATAGGGGTAGGGTTATATGAGTCCGAAATCCCAGTAAGACGTGGGACATCATATCCATTGGACTCTTTCATTCTATGGCTGATATTAAATCAATTTTTACTCTATTTTTCCCATAAATATTATTCATTAAGGGTATAATAGTCAAAACCAAAAAAACGCTGATTTTTTTATGGACGATTATAATTTTGGATATGGAATAGATTTGTGATTTCTCTCACCTCTAGCCATTCACGGGTAATAATTTTTGCTTCCTTAGTATTGGTTTTTGCAACGATAGTAATGATTTTACGCTTCGTTAGTTATTCATTAAGGTAATAAAAGTCAAAACGAAAAAAACACTGGTTTCTATTTATGGACGGTTACAATTTTGGATATGAAAAAAATTTGTGATTTTTCTCACCTCTAGCCATTCACGATTCTTCATTCAAAACGATAGTAATGATTTTATGCTTCCTTAGTATCGGTTTTTTGCAACGATAGTAATGATTTTTACGCTTCATTGCTATTGTTTTTCTTTTGCTTCATCTATTTTTTTCTTAATTCTTTGCAACTTTATAAATCATTGCAATTATAGTAATGATTTTTTGCTTCTTTGTATTAGTTTTTTGCTTCATTGATAATTTTTAATTACTAACTAAATTTATTCATCAATATTTTAAGTTGCTACTTGATTTTACAAAACTGCTTTTTAATCATATTAGTTTGCTTCTTTGGCTTATAATTTGGAATCGTTTTTTTTTGGATTAAAATATTTCTGATCACTTATTTTTGTAATGCGATTTTAATTTTATATTCTCATCCTTTTGTACATCATGTTTGCAAAATCATCGCTAAAATAAAATGACCTACTGACGTATAAAAATAGTACTACAGAAGCAATAACTATTCCAAAAAAGCAAAAAACAATACTATGCACCATAAAAGCAAAAAAAAAGGTAATATAAAAGCATATATCTATTAATACGGAAGCAATTCCAACTTCATATACTACTAAAGCAAGAAAGATGACATATTGAAGCATAAAAACGATTACTCGATTTAATAATTATTCCAAAAATTAAAACATATACTATGTATAATGAAAGCAAATAAAATGTACTATAAAAGCATAAATTTATTAACAAGGAAGCAATCACAACTTCATATACTATTAAAGGGCTGATATTTGTGTACAATAAAAATACCTTTCCCCCTCCCAACACCACTGTGACCCCCCATGTTCTCATTCTTTGGATACAACCTTTTTTTTTCCCGCTATATTTCGTCTTTTCAATTAACACTTTTAAAAACATCTCAAAACCAAAAAAAAAAATTTAAGAACGCACAAAACATCATAATATACCATGAAATCGAAACCATGTACCATCATAGCATAATTCCATTGTTAAGAAGCCAATCCAAACTTCATATAAGCAACCCCATAATAAAGTTGAGAAAATGCGAACAAGGAATAAGCACATGCTCCAAACAACTACATATACGAGAACACCAATCAACCATTAAAAAAAACACTCAAACATCAACTACATAATAAAAGCAATAAACATGTACTATTGAAGCATAAAAATTACTAAGAAAGCAACCCATATTATACACAACAAACATATAGTGCCACAAAATTTTCAATTATGATAGAACCCAACACACACTGTGTTGTGTATGAAGGATAAAATTCCCAATAACCTTGTCTCCCTTCTATTACCCAAAAATTCTTCAAAATTATTTTCTCGTAAACTATATTTCAGGTATTCGAGTGTAAACAATCTCGAAAATTCTGCTCTAGTAATGATTATTTTCTGGTTTTTTCATAAAAAAAAAAACACACAATCTCAATAAACACACAATCTCAAAAACTCACAATCATAAATTACTATTCTAAAATCTTTACACCCTAGTGCAAATTAAAATATTTAAACACACAATCTCAAATTAAATCAAATTAGTGCAAAGTTACAAAAAACCTAAGTTAAAAATTGAAAACAAATTAAAGAAAAAGAAAACCATATGTCTCTCAACCTTCATATGTAGAAAAACTCAATTGATCAAATAGTTGATCCACAAAATGTTGTTGATCCACAAAATGTAGTTGTTCCATTTGGCACTCATTGTTGAAAAGAAGCTCTAATGAAAGAATGCCCCTCCTTTTGGATAAGTAGAAGATAAAGGCAAAGGCAGATGAGGGAGATGGTAACGGTTTTTAGGGAAGAGATATGTAAAGAGATATGTTTATTCCTAAAAATTAGGATTTTTCTTTAAAAAATAATTATAAATTATCTAAAATAAATCTTTGACTAATCTAATTAAGTATAATATTATTCAAATACCTTTTAAATTTGTCAACAAAAAACGCCAAAAAAACAAGATAAATCTTAACCATCCAAATAATAGATCGGCCGGTCAAATTCGAATTGTCCATACGTTCTTATCCTGGGGATCTTGGACTCATTGATCTATCCCTATATATATATATATATATATATATATGATATATTGAAATATCAAATATATAATAATACGGTAAAGAATAAGATAGTCCGAACACACAAAATTTCAAGTTGTATTTTATTCCATATTCCAAGCATAATTACACACCAGGTGTATCGCCTGTCGACATCAATTTATATTCAGTGATGATACATCGAATATGACATAAAATACAATTCGAAACAGATAAAGATGTCATATATTCTGCCAAAATCTTGAGTTAGGGGCAAAGCGTAGCACTGCAAAAATCTTGAATTGGGGCAAGTGTTGCATTTACCTATAGTTGGAAAAGACAAGATTTATTTTGTGATTTTTAAGTTACAACTCAAAGTTGGTTTTTTTTTTTCGAAGGGATGAAGTATTGTTATTCACTTGGTGTCAATGTTGTACTTCAGTAATTTAGCATCAGTTGCTTCGCAGCAGGAGGTCGCAATCGTTTGCTATAATAATTCTTACTATTATGGTACTGAAGGAAAATTCAGTATAATCTTAGCGGTATTTGTGGTGTCAAGTTTATTTTTCAGATAGCAACTATATTTCAAACCGAATAATTTACCTATACTCATGTTGTCACATTGTTGTGAAAATCTCCGTTAGTCCGATTTGTCTCGGTCTAAGACTAGACTCCTCCCCTGTCCGCCTTGTATTTTTCTTTCTTTCGATTAGACTCCACTTAACCCCGGTTTTCGTCTAAGACTAGCCTCAATCGCCACCTATCTAGTCTTTTTAACACTGTCTCTCTGTTGTTAATCTCAAAATGAGCTGTAAGCTCTTTACTATCTTTTATTGATATAAAAGAAAAAGAAGTGAAGCTTATCCATCCACCCTTGGAATGGAAAATTTAGGCTGTGATTGGTAGTAAAAAATTGTCCCTCAAAAAAATACTTTGGCCCAATATTTAGTTGTTTGTAATTTTTTTTAGAAAATACGTTATCACTCACTCTCACTTTTTCAATCATCAATCACATTAAATTATTAATATTTTAAAAAATTACCACTATGAACTATCATTAGGGGTGGCAATAATGGCTATCGAGTCGTGTTCGTATTTTGCTTGGGTCAATTTCGAGTTATGTTCAAAATATATCAAAAATTAAATAAAATTCAAGATATTATGTTTTTAAACAAATTGGTAACTTTGTCTCACTTTCGTGTCAGCCGTGTTCGGGTTTTTGTGTTTGTGTTTGAGTTTCTCTCAATAACTTCAGGTCGGGTTCATGTCGGGTTATCGTGTCGTGTTAGGGATCGCCACCCTACTATCATCATTACGCAATCATATCACAAAAATACAATGTTCACCCTCTTATTTTCCAAGTCATCAATCACATGATTCACATCCAATCACTATTTTACTAACAAATCATCGTATCAACTATCATCATCACATTTTCATTCTACATCCAATCATACTCCTAAATAATTTCACAAGGTTTAAAAGACATTCACCACTGTTCACTTAAAAATGAAAATGGATGGAATGAAAGGTTATCCAATCGCAGCCACAGGGGTTTCCCACTGTCCCACATACAGTCAAGCTTAGATGAACTTCTGGATAATAAAGAGAAGCGAAAACGGAGGGGCAAAACATGGAAAACAGAGGCAGCCTTTTGTTATGCTGATGCATCCCATACTGTTTCATCAACTTGTGCGGTATGGTACTATACCGAGGAGACAAAATTGATCTTTTTATGCAAAAATCAAAGGCAATGACATTTTTCAGAATGGAGGAAATCGTTCTAAATGAAATACGAGGATCGGCTGTGTGCAGCAAAGCACACAGATAAGCATCTGCACTGTTACTTTGATCTCTTCCCCTCCTTTTTCTTTATAACTTCATCAATGTACATTATGCCTTTGCCTTTGTACACTTCAGGAGGCTTACAACTACGAACAGCAGCAGCAAATTGATGGACCCTCTCCTTGTCGATTCCAGTGCAGCAAACCACATTGTTCTTGAAGCAAAATACACGAACTGCTGGTGGTACTGTCAATTCAACTTCATGGCTATAACCGAGTTTGAGGTACAACAGACGGCCTTCTGATTCTGCTCTAGCTTTGAAACCAACTCCAACAATCTTGAGAAACCGAAAGAATTTGGCTTCCATGGTAAGAAAAAATATCGATCACCTGCAGTCAGGCAGGAATACGATCAGGTCAAGAGTGTGCATAAAAGAACATATATTGAAGAAATATATTTAAACAAAATTGGAATTTCATCAAGGGCAAGAGGTGGTGAATATTATGGAACTGTGTGTTTCACAAGAGTGATTTGAATGCAGCAGCGATAAGCTGGTGCATGATATAGTAACAAACTACATATATTCGAATTTGATACAGTCGAGTAAAAACTGGAAAACAAGATTATGATATATCTGACAAGGATAACAACAACAACGAAGTTAAATATTTCCTTAAATCACTCCTGATCTTTTCAAATATACGTCCAAAATTTAAATCTCAAACCCTGTTACCGCTTTTCATCTAATCTCTTTTACAAGTCACAAACAAAAAAGAATGGAGATTCTATAAATATGCGTACAACAGATGCCAAGTAGCCTAACAAATCAATTGTCAACATTTCATCATTTTCATTCTCACATGAGGCTTAAAGGAATAAGACAGCAGGGAGTTCATGGTCAATTACAAAGTAGATCTCAGTGGTTAAATCCTCGTGGCATATTAAGCTGAAAGGCGCCTTAGGGCTTGGGCTTAAGGGACGCACCTTATCGAGTTATCAATAATACTACCATTTTTCAATAAATACAAAACCTTTGCATACAAAATTCAAGATAATGAAGATGATAACCAAGTTTCCACAAGAAGTTCATCATATAACGAGCGATTTCTAATCAATTTGAGCTACTTGAATCAATTTCTGAAGTTACAAAACTTTTACAAAAAATTAAGAAAAATTCTGCGAATCCAATTAATTAAAGAAATACTATATGAAGTTCAACGTTCTTATATTTTGGATAGATTTTAATCAATTTCAGCACAATATTACAGAAAATCCAGCAACCTTTAGCATTATAGCATATTCTTATTAATCTCAAACATTTCCGCAATTCAACACCAGACTCCAAAAGCCCACTGACTTACAGCAATTAATTACAGGAAATTTATTCCAGATTAAGGGCAGGTTAAGTTCATGAACTCTTGCAGTCATGTATAAGAAAATACTACGGGATAATTCATAGATCTTCAGGGTTTGATATCAAGGAATAAAAGTCTTTACATAAAATGCCTGAAGATTGGCATCCCATTGCTATCATTTTCTATGCATGTGGATTTGATGCCATAATATGCAACAGTCATACCTTCTTGTGTAACACTTCGTTTCTGCCCTTCTAAAAGAAAAACCAGCTGTAACAATGCAGCCTGAAGTCAACTGAAACGACTAGAACAAACAGAACAAACCAAATGACATTTCAATCCATTCATGACTGCTGCATAAACAAGACACAGTCTTCTCTGTGCAATTATTAACACATCATAACAACATAATAGCAGAAGAATTCATATTGTATCCATCAAGATGTAATCACCTCCACTTTGCCTAGCAACTGCAGGCTATCAGCAGGAAAGGAATGGGCTACAAAGAAGAGGTAAAATTAACATGTACAGAGTTTACCGTAACCGAGTCTAGAAGTGAGATTATAAGTTCTTTCAAGATGAAAACCGAGTGATTATGTGATTAATTGAGGTATAAACACTATGAATAGTGAAACATACAGACCAAAACATAATGCTTTGCGACAGAACCAGCATTTGCATTTCTTTTAGCCTTTTTCACTCCCCCTCAACTCGGACTAATCCTAAGTTCCTAACAGCATTGTTCAGCTTCTTCTCGACAAAAAAAAAAAAGGAAAAAGAAAACTTCCGAATGATTCCATTAAATGAATTGAATCGGCATAACGACTCAAACAGGCATTTTGTCAAACAGTTATCTGTAGGTCATTTTCTAGAAAGCCATCTCCAAGAACAAGTGGAAGCAAACTAAAAATGGGATAGCCATGATTCTCGAGACTACAGAATTGATTAACAGTAGGAAATCTAAACAATGAGCATAACACGAGGAATCAAAATTTTCATTGACACGAAATGCCTGAACGGAATACATCTTATTATTTTCGAGCATGATAAACATAAAATAGTAAAGATTACAACAATTCTTACCTGAGATATGCTCTAAACTAGTTGAAATTAAAGTTCGATGGAGGGGAGGTTTGGAGTTTGGTGAGAACTACTCTCCGGCGGTTGGAAAGACCAATATGAGTGCCTTTTGATAATTTATGCCACACTAACAAATCTTATATTTAGGAATAATTCGTCCATACTTTAATTGCATAATTAGAGTATTACCTAATATTATTTTTAGAACAATTTAATAATATTTTAACTATATAATTAAAAATTAATCTTTATGATATGTATTTAACTTAAAAGTATATTGATACAAATACTTTAATAATCTGTTAAATTATGTATTTTATATTGAAATATAGAAAAATAAATTACATAATATAATATTATTTAGATTTAAATAAAATAAATTATCTGTTGAAAAAGCTTGTTACTTCGTTTTATACAATGGTTCGCTTAGTTTAATATTTTTTGCTAGTTTTGCCACTAGTAAGATCAGCACTCCTTTGACAATATAACTTCAATCTTAAGACACACAAAATAAAAATTTACAACATTAAACAATGTATGAGCTCATGCTCATCCAATACTTTAGTGATGGATCTCCTTTCAAATTTTAAATAGTTTAATTTATAATTCAATTCTATATATGGTTATTTTAATAAGAATTTCTTTTTACAAAAAAGTGTCATTTAACCCTACAACAATATTCCTTAAAAAAAAAAAAAAGAACAATATCACTCCATATGTCAGAGACTCGAGTATAATAAGGTAAACATTACGCTCCATTTGGTTGGATGATGGTAATGAGCTTCATTAATTCTCATTTCATTACTTGGCTTTATCCAATTGATATATTATTGTTTAATATATTATTTGTTTGAAGGATTAGGTTGTGCGATATATGTTGGTTTATTAATGGGTTGTTTGGTTGAATTATATAATAAATGTCCAAATACATCTCCAATATTTTTTTGCCCTTCACTTTCCATTGATTTTCCAATATTACCCTTGTACCATACATTAGCTTTTTGACACCTAAGGATAATTAAGTAATTTTCAAAAGCAATAAAATGAGTTGGATTATACATCCCAAATTCCCACCTAGGGGTGGGATACTTAATAACTAAAGGGGTTGATAAATAATCGGGCCACACCCATTTCAAAGGTCTTACATGCGTAAGCCAAACAAAACAATATAAATGAAATAATAAGAAAGTTCAAAGGTCTTACATGCGTAAGCCAAACAAAACAATATAAATGAAATAATAAGAAAGTGTGTGATATCCCACCCATAAACTCCAACCAAATGGAGCCTAAATGTCTTGTTCGAAAACAAATATGAATTTTACAAAACTATATTCTATAATGTTAGAGATATTTGAACTTCAAATTGTTCTCAATTTATTGAATACTCGACATGTTGGGGACAAAAATGGTATTTAATTAATTAATATATAATTCAATTTATATATATATATATATATATATTTAATATTAATTGCCCAATGAGCTCTTAATAAATAAACCACCAATGGTGTCCGAGACTGGCCCATGACCGAATTCTTCTACACGGCCCACGGGCATTTCCCGGTATAAATAGGTCCCTCATGTTATTTGTAAGTAAATTAATTCATAATTCTCCTACGCATTTAATTCAAGATTCGTTTCGTTTTATTCTCTCGTAAACTAAGGCGACTTGAGCGTCTCGGAGGGCCTCCTGGGCAACCCCCGGACCCCCATAACGCTTAACGTTTGCGTACGTGTGCGGAGACAAGTTTCCAATCAAAAGATTTTTGGATAAGAAGACTCAAGACTTTCTCCTCGGGAAGAAGATTTTGGTCAACCCCATTGACTTGGAGTGATCTATCCTAAAAAGCACCATCACAACTCTTTGCATGATTAAAATTAAAAAGTCATTTGTTTAGTTTCAAAAGACAAATAATTTACCACACCTTGACAAACATACAAGAAGGTATTTCTCTTCAATTAAAAGGTAACTATGATTATTCTCAACAACCACCAAACAGGTTAAATATGATTGGGATTCAAATATGGCCCAAGGGGTCAAAACACATGTTACTAGCAAAAGTCCCAAGTTCGAATCCTATCCCTGTTGGGAAAAATCGGTTCCACATTCATCCCCTGGGACAAGCGAAATAACCGATAAATAACATGAAAAATAACAAAAATCCACAACACATGAATTTACGTGGAAACTCCAAAACCGGAGAAAAATTACGGCGCCCAGAGAGAAAGAAATTCCACTATGTGAAACATTATTACAATCGCACGGACATTCTATCTCCCGACCCCAATACCCCCACACTCTTACAAACCTTTGACTAACTCACACCTCTCTCTCAACTCTCCATACTATATAATACAAGAAAGGAAATTAACTAGAGTCAAATCACAAAGGTTAAAGTGTATTTGACTAGTGCAATCAATCAACACCACATGGGTTCCTTAAATAACCTTAAGCGCTCTCACCCATTTTGTTCCACAAGCAATGTGGGACAAAACCCACTTCTTTTATTTGACATCAAAAAACCAACAAACTCCACCTTGGCAAAATAAAAGAAGCTCCATTGCTTCACACCGACAATCACGATTCTCAAACCAGAGAACCATGATTCTCAAACCAGAGAATCCTACTCCACCATATGAGTAGACCACTTAATCAACCATTCTAAGAATTTCCTTTGGCACATGTCGAAAATCATTGAAATTTATGGTGCAACTTCCAACTTTTGGCCCTCATGGACGTGGCGAGCCAGGACAACTGGTAAGGGGGCCAAGAGTAGGGTGTCAATCTTGTCGTGTTTCGTGTTCGCAGATCGTGTTTTGACATAGATATTATAGGTCGACATGAACCTGAACATGACCCGTTTAATTATTTGTGTCAAGATACACGACACAAACACGACTTCGTTATGACACGGATAACTCGACACGACACGAAAAACCTATATAATTTAAAGTTGATACGAAAAAAATAAAAAATTAGAGAAAAATATTAAAATTACAAATAAAAATACATTAAATATTAAAAAAATATTAGATTCGTGTTAAATTTCGTGTCGGGTTATCGTGTCAGACGTAAATTGACACCTCTAGCCAAGAGTAAAAAACAAGAGATGACATTTGTGTATATATACAAGATAATAAAGTTTATATATATTGCATTTGTATCAAAAGAATATATTAATATTCATTAGTAAAATTCATGGAATAGACAATATGATTTTAAGATGACATTAAGATAAAATAAGATCCACAAAATCTCCAATTTAACTTACTAAAATTCATTGGAATAATTTTTATCTAACAAAATTTTGAGGGGGCCAAAATACTAAATAATAAAAATATAGGTACTAAAATGAAAAGAAAGAAAAAGTTGGGGGGCGGGGCCCCCTTAGCCACCACGTGGCTCCGCCCCGCTCATGGAAGTCTTTCGGCCCATCGACATAATACACACTTGATCAATGCCCAACCGATACCCGTGTGTAAAATTCCACCGACACCCCGCATCCATGTTAAACTAATGCCCGTGTGAATTTCCACCACACCGCATCCATGACAAGCCAAGACAACTCACATGCCAAAAGGACATACATTTGCTCATCAAAGAAAATCTTCACTACCACAATGTTAGCCCTGATTAGGAGCTATTTTCCAGCAAACTCTACCTCCACCTTGACAATTAACCTTCAAAGCCTCAGGTAACACAGTTGTACCATCACATCCTCGACTTATACTTACCATAAGCCAAACTCGACCCTTCTATCAAATTTCTCCATCCGCTTGAACCACCCTAGCCTTAATGAACAACCGCCTCCAAATGAGACCCCCGGATACCGCTCAAGAAATCTTTTCGATGTGGAAGGTCGACATCGCTGCGACCACAGAGCATACTCGGGACTTTCAAGAGACCCAACTCGAGCTCGATACCACTTGTTGGGAAAAATCGGATCCCACATTCATCCCCAGGGATAAGCAAAAATAACCGAAAATAACATGAAAAATAACAACAATCCACAACACAAGAATTTACGTGGAAACTCCAAAAGCGGAAAACCACTACCCCAGGAGAAAGAAATTCTACTATGTGAAACATTATTACAATTACAAAGACATTCTGTCTCCCGACCCGTACTCTCATACTCTTACAAACCTTTGACTAACCCAAACATCTCTCCCAACTCTCCATACTAGAGAATACAAAAAAGAAGTTTAACTAGAGTCAAAACCACTAAGGTTAAATTATATTTGACTCAAAGAATTGAATCAACAACACATGGTTTCCTTAAATAACCTTAAGGCTCTCACCCATTTTGTTCCACAAGCAATGTGGGACAAAACGCACTTCTTTTATTTGACACCAAAACCAACAATCCCCTCCTCCCAAGACATCCCATTTTCCCTCCCCTCCGAAAAAAAAAAAAAAGAAAAAGAGTTAAATATGATTGTTCTATAACAAAAACATACAATTAGTGAGCAAAATATAATGACTGAGATAATACAAAAACAAAGAAAAGTATAAAAGAGAAACTGAAACATATAGTCTAAGAATAGCTAATCTCAAATAAAAATAAAATATATGTAAATACATTGAATTCTCACTTCTCACAACTATATTAAGATTATATTTTTATAGACAAATTTTCTTAAACAATGTAATTATTCCTTAAAAATACTTGTCGAGATATAAAGAATCTTAACAGATTAAATTAAGTGAAAATTATATTTGTATGCAATAGTTATCTGTAGAATAAATAAGCCAATTCCTAAAATGTCAAAACCGGGGTTCATACCAATTGTTGTATTAGTGTGAGGGTTGTTTCATTTGTTTCTCCACTATAAAAGTAAAACATTGTTTCTCCATTTTAAGAGTAAAACGTTGAACAATATTACAATTCTGCCTGCGAAATCAATAGCTTCTACAGAGCTTCCTGAATGAGCTTTTCTGTGAGAGATTTTGAAAGTCCCATTACACAATCAGCAGTTCCTACCTGAAAATACATTACAGTAAATTAGGCCTTTTACAATGCGGGAGAGATGCTCAATCAAGAAAATCTGTTTTAGATACAATTTTGTATGAATGATTAATGAGCTAGCAAAGGCAAAACAGAGAGAGAGACTAACCACAGTGTCTACCAATGGCAGAGTCAATGGATGTTCAAGCATCAAACCCCGGCAACATTGAAGACTATTCCTCTTCAATCTAAGCAAAATGCTGATACAATTAATTAGGACTGTAAAAGGAAGTAAATACGTAGGCCCTTCTTTAAAGTAACTTACCAGGCTATCAACGACTTCATCTGGTATATCTAGAAAATAAACCTGCAGTAGGAAACAACCTAAAATTACCTTTTCAGGTTAAACTGTATACAAGTTCAGAAGTTTCCATTTACTTGTTTAATGGTTCCAGGTGAAAATTTGATGCACGAACGAAATCACAGAAGATGATACTGCAAGCATGCCAGCTGATGTTCCACTAATTTTTTCACATGGTAAATAATTTAGATGCTTCAGTTAAATGTAAGTTTATCTAGCAGTCATATCACTGGAAAGATTTTTATTATTCAGAACCAGATGTACACAAGTTGCCCAAGCAAGTCTTCCGTAATACTTGTTTATTAAATGGATACTGCTCTCTCATGAATTTACGGAAAAACTTCCTTCCATGATGATCACTCAAAACAAAAACCGATTTCTTGATTATGCATCCATTTTGTTAGGAGAAATATGAGGACCTTTTAGGTTCCAAATTTTAAAATTTGACTTAGCAAATATGATCAGTTGTACGTGCAAGATATGACTGTATGGCATTGGCATAGCATTAGTAAAGTACCTCTGCACTCTCCCATCCCCCTTTTCTACTACCTGTCACAAGGTTTGTTACAAGTACTGATCCCACAACTTTGGCAGAGCCACCAGAATAGTCTGTGAAACCATGCAACTGGCAGGATTAGCAAATTTGTATAGCAGGATATGCTGATAAGAGACTTAACAGAACACACCTCTTATAAACTGACGTGCTTCTTCCTCATTTGCAGGCTTTTCTCTAATAATCCCTTGATACACCACCACCTCGATACCAATTAGATGCAGGTAAGACTTAACTTCAAATAATCTTTTTCTGACCAAGAGAAAAGCATCAGGACCGAAACTACTATACAGTTACTTGGGAAATATTATTCAGTTTTTCCACAATGTCAAAAAAATATGAAAAAGGATTCAGAAACACAACAATGTGGGGGACATACATATTTATAATTTGAGTAAATTCTCATGATTAAGGTAAAAAATACGCAGCTTTATACTTTCCTAATTTAAACTATTAAATTTATTATTTTGAGTAAACTGAATTTTCATAGATTTTCACAAGATTATAATTGGTAGGGTATTACACATTATATGAATCTAAATTTAATAGTTACTGATTTCATATTTTTTTTTTCACAAAAATCAGTATTTATTTTGTTTAATTCCTTATGACAAAGTATAACCAAATATTGGTGACCGGTAATATAAATATGAAAAATTCAAACAATATACTATACGGTTCGAATAATACAATTCAAATCTAGAGAACAAAATTAAAATTTCAAAAATGACTTAAACGAACATAAATAAATATAATATATAACACAAAATCAGCACAAAATATATTCAAATTTAAATATTGATAAAGGAGAATAGTAGATATATATATGTGTGTATATTCAAATTTGCTTTATATAACGATTTAAATAAAATAGATATCCATATATTTTGGATTTAGTAGAAATGAAAGTTGTATATATTTTTGGATATAAAATAAGTAAATACTTATTACATAAAACTGTTATTTATTTGTTCTATTATTTATGTTATATTTATTTGTTAATATCAACCAAAAGAAAATTATTGTTGCTTCGTTTCTCATTAGGTAGTTTTCTCAAATAATCATGGTTTAAGTTGAATGATATTGTTATTGATACATCAAATAATGACCGATTTTATTTATTAAATTAACATATATAGTAATTTATTTTTATAAATTTCAACTATATCTCAATTGATCTAATATAATTAAGTTGCGAATATTACTAAGTGAACATATAATTTTTAAAGTTTTAAAATTTAATAAGTGTTTCTAATAGATGCATAAAATTGTTTCCAATATATTATCAATTTATTTTTTTTTTCTCATTTTTTTAAATTATATAATCAATTGGTTTTTAATTATTTTCAATTTATAGTTGGATATTTAACATGATATTTTTTATAATTCACTAAACTCGTTGTAATAATAATCATTTAACAAATCCTACATTATTTTGCTCGATCAAGAGGGGTTTAATCGACACTTCGTTCCCCGGCATCCGAGTTTTGAGATACCAACATGTCCCGCCTTATTACAATTCCTACATATATCAGTTTTTAATATCAAAACTATACAATACTTCCTTATATTTCACTCCATGCGCCGCACGGGTTATATACTAGTTAAAATAATAATATCGAACCTTGTCTAAAAGTGACTAATATCAAGAAACTTGATTCTCAAGCCCTTCCTACCATACCTTATAGTTTAGCAAAAATTTCTTTCAAACTGATAAATAAATAAATAGAAGTCAAATAACAGATAATTGAAAGGGAATATTTTAGCATACTGTATCTGCAGTAATTAGCAGTGTAGGGTGCGATATTTCCTCCAATTGGCCACTACTCTTGAGCCTCATCATAATAGCATCAGCCTAAGATTTGAAAACATTGAAAGAATCATTTAAGGTCCCACATGCGCAAATGAACTTTTTACAGGATAAGTTCGAGCAAGTTAATTTTTTATTTATAATCATTATCCAGCAAAAGAGAAACACTGGAAAGAGATCCTCTCATTAGCTAAGTTGATTAGCTCCTCCTCCTCTCCCCCCGCCCCCAACAAATGTAACTCTGCTGTCTATGTACAGATATACATGGGATGCAAAGAAAATCAAGCACTAAAAGCCAGAGCCCATTATGGTTCACAATGTCTAATATTGGGGTCTCTTAGTTAAGTAGTTATTAATTTCAAAGTTCATCAAAAAGATGTATTCCTTGCAGTTCAGCATTATTTGTCTTTTCGTTGACAGTTTCCACCAAAAGTTTTAATACTAGACATTCTAATCTAATATATGTGGATTGACAATTATGGATTTAATTTCTCGTAATCAGAAGTTAACTACAATATGATAATAAACAGATGCTGAGAGTATTTTGTCTTTCACAGGAATCTTGAATCTAAATTATTAAACATATATAGAATTTTGTATCTACATCTGTCATTCTCATCTTCAATTCGAATCCACAAAACAAATATACTACTGCAAACTAGTCCAAGCTGCCTAAAGCATACAAATTTTGTTTTCAAAGTAACAAATAGAGGGATTTTTTAGGGACCTTGCTTATCACCAGTCAATGGAACACGCTTTAGCTGTTATCGGTTTGATGAGAAAGAAGTTCTAATCATTCATAATTTGCTTTTATAAGTTTTATTGCTCTAGTAGAATATGAGATCTGCAACGTTGTTTTACTTACTTTAATTCATCTCATTACTTAGGAAAGATAAAACAAAATCAAATATTTGAAACAAAGATTCCATATGCATGACAGAAGTATAAAACCAAAATCAATTATTCATAATTTGCTAATTTCAAGCACCTTTGCCTCAGCTAGGGCCATCACAAGGTCTTCTGGCTTTTCCTTCCTGATACTCTTCTCATCTATATCTGCAGTCTAAATGTCAAAGCCATTAAAAATTAGGTTTATTGAAAAATCCAATTTTCAACCAATGCTACTAAAGTTAATTTTCACCACATATGTCAATTTTTATTCTCTTATCCTACCATTCCCATATGATAACAAGATTAGAAATGTACCATGATGGTGAAATCATAACCCATCTCCGCTAGAATCTCTCGACGAGCCATCGAAGATGAACCTAATATTATCTTTCACAATACAGAAAACAGCAACCAAACGTCAAATGTGTTAACCAAAATGTTGGGAAAAATCGGATCCTACATTCATCCCCTGGACATGCGAAAATAACCGAGAAATAAAATGGAAATAACAACAATCCACAACACAAGAATTTACGTGGAAACTCCAAAACCGGAGAAAAACCACGGGCCCACCGAGAAAAAAAAAATTCCACTATGTGAAACATTTTTTACAATCACACGAGACATTCTCTCTCCCGACCCCAGGAACCCCACACTCTTACAAACCTTTGACTAACTCACACCTCTCTCCCAACTCTCCATACTTGAGAATACAAGAGAGGAATTTAACTGTAGAGTCAAACCACAAAGGTTAAAGTGTATTTGACCCACACTTGAAACACCACCACATGGGTTCCTTAAATAACCTTAAGCCTCTCCCATCCCTTTTGTTCCACAAGCAATGTGGGACAAAAGCCTTCTTCTATTTTGACACCAAAATCAACAAACTCCACCTTGCAAAATAAAAGAAGCTCCTCCATTGTCTTTCACCGACAATCACGATTCTCAAACCGAGAACCATCATTCTCAAACCAGAGAACCCTACTCCACCATATGAGTAGACCACTTAGAATACGCCATTCTAAGAATTTCCTCGCACATGTCGAAAAACCCGCCGAAATTTATGGTGCAACTCCGACTTTTGGCCCTCCCGGAAGTCCTTCACCATCGACATAAACACACACTCAGTATCCATGCCAAACCGATACCCGTGTAAATTCCACCACACACCCCGCATCCATGTCAAACCAATGCCCGTGTGAAATTCCACCACACCCTGCATCTTTCCATGACAAGCCAATGCCCGCGCGCAAATTCATGGACCCACTAACATAACCACATCCTCTTTCATGGCAACTTGACATGCCAAAAAGGACATACATTTTCTCGTTAGAGAAAATCCTCACTGCACAATGTTAGCCCTGGATTAGAGCTATTTGCCGATCAACTCCACCTCCACTTTGACATTAACCTTCAAAGCCTTGTGTAACCTTGATCATACCAACACATCCGACTTATACTAACCATAAGCCAAACTCGACCTTCCATTAAATTTCTCCACCGCTTGAACCACCCTAGCCTGATGATGAACAACCGCCTCCAAATGAGACCCCCCGGACACCGCTCAAGAAATCTTTTCTGATGTGGAAGGTCAGACATCGCTGCAACCACAGAGCATACTCAGAATTTCAAGAGACCTAACCCGGGCTCTGATACCACTTGTTGGGAAAAATCGGATCCCACATTCATCCCCTAGGGACAAACAAAATAACCGAAAATAAAATGGAAATAACAACAATCCACAACACAAGAATTTACGTGGAAACTCCAAAACCGGAGAAAAACCACTGCCCACCGAGAAAAAAAAATTCCACTATGTGAAACATTTTTTACAATCACACGACATTCTCTCTCCCGACCCCGAACCCCACACACTTACAAACCTTTGACTAACTCACACACCTCTCTCCCAACTCTCCATACTTGAGAATACAAGAGAGGAATTTAACTAGAGTCAAACCACAAAGGTTAAAGTGTATTTGACTCAGTGCACTTGAAACACCACCACACGGGTTCCTTAAATAACCTTAAGCCTCCCATCCCTTTTGTTCCACAAGCAATGTGGGACAAAAGCCTTCTTCTATTTTGACACCAAAATCAACACAAAATAGCTCGACGCGCGATTGAATATACTATGGATTAGCCGTGAATACGAGTGTTTGTGTGTATGTGTGTGAGAGGGGAAAACCTCAAAAGTCCGGTTCTTCTGAGCGACGCCGTCGGCCTCCATCCGAATCTCTCCCGGCGGTTTCACGGTTAGCTTAGAAGATAAGCGGGCGAGAATACGGAGAGAGAAAAAGGCCGCCAAGAATGAATCTAAGGCTCTAATTCAATTTTATTATGGCGGAGGGAAAAAGTAACGACTTTTTACGTTTTAGCCCTGGATTTTGAGCTAGTTTCATTAAGCCCCCAATGTTTTTGTAATCTAAGAACAATCAACAAGTAATCGATTAGAGACGAGACGATGTTTTTAAACCCGGATCGGATATCGAACCGGACAAATGATTAGGTTATCGGGTCACCGTCCGATCGGTTGGACCATTTTTCAAAAACATGTTGACTCATATACAAAGATGATTTAAACCAGGAATCTCGGGTAGGGGACCCAACTAATATTAATACAAAAATAGTTCGACGGATTTTTGGCCACTTCTCCATAATAAAAATAGTTTTAACCGTGTTTTCTTAGCCGTTTTTTTAGTTTAAATTTTCACTTTGTCTTTTTCTCCTTTCTAGACCGATCAATGACCCGACATCAAAAATGTATCGCATCAATTTTCTCAAATATAACCAAATATATCATCGATAATATAAGAAGGATATGACCGTCAAAATGACTAAAAATATGATTATTTTTCATTTTTACAAAACATAAACGGATAATTTGTTCATTACCACATGTAGAAATTCAAAACAATACATAGATTTTAAAATAAGTAGAAATTGATTAAGTCTTTGTATTAATTCAATCACATCTTAATATTAAGAAAAATAACAAAATATAATTACATCAATATACCAAAAGGACAGATAGAGACATAAGCGATTAATGCAAAATTCAAGTTAAAGTTTGTGGCGGAGCTTAAAAATTGTACAAAATTTTTTAAAATGAGCAAAATGACCAAGACTCATATTTTTCAAGATTCACAAATGAAAGCGGGAAAGAAGAATGCAAGATAATTGAAGACTCATATTTTTCAAGATTCACAAGTGAAAGGACCAAAATACCCCTATTTTTTTTTTTTTTTTCAAAATTTGAGGGGGCCCAAAGGCCCCTTGCCCTAACATGCCTTTGTCATCAAGCTCATATATATGTATATATTTATATATACCCATATATGTAAAATATTAATACAAAAATAAAGATAAACACTATGTTTAAAAGTTATAAACAATATGCTAAATAATATAACTTGTTGAAATTTACGTGTTTTATTTCTCAGAACTGGATTACAAGGAATCAGTAACAAACTATCTATTACAGAGAATGAAAATTTGCGGAAAAGGCCGAGGCGAGTTAACACTCTATCCGCAAGATAAACACGCCCCGTATAAGTCGACGGAATGACGTGTTATCCCCAAAGATACAACGCCTTCGTCCTTGTAATAGCAAAGATCAAGAAATTACAAGGCACCTTTCGAATCGAAATGTGCAAAATCGAGTACACTATGCAAGTACAAGAAAGAAAATGAGTATAAAAGTGTGTAATCAAACAACAACAATGCTCCTATTTATAGGACTTCCAACCAGGTCTTGGGGTCTCTTTACTGCAGGGCAGAACTCCAGGATAACGGGCTGTAACCTCCAGGTAGTGGGCACTCCTTCAATGACCACTATGTCAGAATTCCAAGTAGTGGGCAGTGGTGGTCTTTCCATTATAAAAGTGCAGCTTTGAACTTTTAAGTTGCAACTTTATTTGTTTTTATTCTCAAAAAATAAAAACAAATGTTTTCTATGCAAAACTAGGCCCACCCATCGGGACACGGACACGGACACGGACACGGACACGGACACGGACACGGGCAGCACGGGCACGGGCACGGGCACGCACGGCTCGCTCGCCCACGCCCTCGGCCCACGGCCCACGGCCCGGCCCGGCCGCCGGGCGGGCGGGCGGGCATACGGCCCCCGCTGTAGCGTGTGGCCTTGCCCACCACACCTCACATGTGTATAGTTATTTCATCTTGCACACTCTTATACACCCACTTACTTATATATTGAATAAAATTAATATTTTATTCCCATGTGGGATGGTGTCTTTTCACCTTCCCATCATCCATTATCCCATTTCAAAGTGACTATCTTGTGGATTTTATTTCTCACTCACCACTAAATGGTTTTGAGAAGTTAAATATACCACACTCATCTACTCAAACGTAGAATTTTATTTTAATATTTAATTCCTCCAAAATTAAATAATTAGTCACTAAAAATTGGTCAAAGTTAGGTATCAACCATTACTTCTCAAACCAATTTCAACAATCCCCCACATGAGTGGAAATCAAATGCACATGAAAATGCGGACTCTTGTACTCGCTTTAATTGAAACCATATTGTATCGTGACGTAGTTTGCGACTTTGAACCTTCCTTTGTAAATATCATCGGATATACCGGCGGCCTAGTGGACGCAATGCCTTGAACTATTCCTCCTTCGTGTACACCTAGTCAATGACATTTACACAATATGACTTCTGTCACATTCCGTTCTTCAATTGTGTCCTTTTTGGCCATGGACAACATCTTTGGATTCATAAGTGTTACATTGAAGCGCCCTCACTTCTCACTTATATAGGTGATCTCTCTTGACCGAGTCAATTTATCATTAAAAGTCCTTATGACTTAACCTTACCACAACCAACAAGTTTATTGCACTTGTTTTGCCTTCTAGGGATGGGTTAACTGATTTACAAGTGCTTAACTGAACTTTTAAAGCTTAGTTTTCCCATTGAACCAAGTTCTTGGGATCTCCAAATACCAAGGTTGGGTTACCACTTTAATCATTCTTTAAATTGTGGATTTTAATCCCATTCCCTCTAGCAATTTACTCAATTGATCTCTGTTAAGCCCTTTCGTGAGCGGATCCGCTATGTTATCCTTTGACTTTACATAGTCAATTGATATAACACCATTAGAGATCAATTGTCTTACGGTATTATGTCTACGACGGATGTGTCTAGACTTACTGCTATACATATTACTTTGTGCTCTCCCTATAGTAGCTTGACTATCACAAAGAATCATCACATGAGGCACTCGCTTTTTCCAAAGATGGAATATCTTCTAAGAAATTACGGCCACTCAGCCTTTTCCCAGCTTTTATCAAAAGCTATAAACTCGATTCCATGGTGGATCTAGCTATACAAGTCTCGCTTAGTGGATTTCCATGATCTCGCTCCTCCTCCAATAGTAAATATATATCCACTAGTGGAGTAGGAGTCCTTTGAATCAAAAATCCAGCTAGCATCACTATACCCTTCAAGTAATCGGAGGGTATTTCGAGTAGTGTATTCCATAACTCGGGTGTATTTTAGATATCTTAGTACCCTAGTTAGTGCTTTCCAATGCTCTTGGCTTGGATTGCTTGTATACCTACTCAACTTGTTTACTGAGATAGGCAAGATCGGGCGTGTACGCTTTGTAATGTACATCAAACTTCCTATCACCTTCGAGTATTCCAACCGAGCACTTTTGGTTCAGCTTTATTTACTACCGATTTATGCTCAAATCAATGGGCGTTTTGCATGGTGGGCCATCAAAAGCATGAAATTTCTTGAGCACTTTCTCCACATAGTGGGATTGTGTCAAGCTAATTCCTTCGATGTTTTGCCAATTTTGATTCCGAGAATCATATCAAAGAATTCCCATGTCTTTCATGTCAAAATTTCTTTTAACATTTTCTTAGTGTCCATGATTATGTCATGACTACTACCCATTATTAACATATCGCCTACGATAGACAAACTATGACAAATGCATTTGACATGCCTTTAACATAAACACACTTGTCACATTCGTTGATTTTAAAGCCATTTGACAACATCGTTGTGTCAAATTTAAGATGCCACTGTTTTGGAGCTTGTTTAAGTCCATACAACGATCTTATCAATTTGCACACCTTTTTCTCTTGACCAGGTGCTACAAATCCTTCAGTCGTTCCATATATATTTCTTCTTCCAATTCACCATTTAAAAACGCAGCTTTTACATCCATTTGGTGAATCTCGAGATTGTGCAAAGCAAAGAATCGCAATAAGCACTCGAATGGATGCAATTCTTGATACAGGTGAATATGTGTCGAAGAAATCACTTCCTTCTTTTTGTTTGAAGCCTTTAGCCACTAACTTGGCTTTATATTTATCAATAGTTCCATCTGCCTTATATTTCTTTTTTAATATCCATTTACACCCTAAAGGTTTACTACTGCGGCAGGAGATCAACCAACTCCCAGGTATGATTTTGTAAAATGGATTCTATTTCACTATTGATGGCTTCTTTCCGGAGCGAGCATCCGGACTAGACAGAGCCTCTTTAACAAGATTTTGGCTCACCGCCTAATAAGTAAGTGACAAAATCGGACCAAATGATGTAGCGCTTTTAGTCCTTTTACTTCGCTTGGTTCTTCATTCTCTTGTGAAGAACTACTTACTTTCTCATAAGTTCTTTTGTTAGAACTTATTCCAACCCTTTCTTTACAAGGATATACATTTTCAAGAAATATTGCATTTCTTGATTCAATTATGGTACCTTCGTAAATTTCTCGGATTTTCCGACTTGTGTACCAAGAACCGATATGCACTACTTGTTGTATGCATATCCTATAAAAATACAATCAACCGTCTTAGGGCCAATTTTGACTTGTTTAGGTTCGTGTATTGCTACCTTAGCCAAACACCCCCACACTTTAAGGTATTTATAAGATGGCTTATGATTTTTCCACAATTCATAAGGTGTCTTATTTTTTCCTTTAAGTGGGATTTTATTTAAAATGTGGTTTCTTTGTCAAAACAAAGCTTTCCCCCACATGTTCTCGAGGTAGTCCAAACTAATCAACATGGCATTCATCATTTCTTTTAAAGTTCGATTTTTACGTTCAAAGAATGCCATTAGATTGTGGTGAATATGGTGCGAGTTTGATGAATTATTCCCATCGTTACATAATTCTTCAAAAGGTGCAACATATTCTCCACCTCTATCACTCCGAATTATTTTAATCCTACTCCCAAGTTGATTTTCAACCTCATTTTTATAATTTTTGAAAGCTTCCAACGCTTCATCTTTGCTTCTTAATAAATATAAGTAGCAAAATCTTGTGCAATCATCAATAAAAGTGATGAAGTATTTTTACCACCTCTAGTTTGCACAAATTTCGGATCACATATATCAAGATGTATCAATTCTAGAGGTAATCGTATTTCTTTCCACGAATGAAAAGGTAACTTAGCCATTTTAGCTTCAATACTGATTTCACATCTCTTTTGAGAATCAATTTTTGAAGTTGGAAGTAATTCCAAGTTCATTAATCTTTTTATAGCATTTAGATTAACATGCCCTAATCTAACATGCCACAAATCGAAATACTCAAGCATATAAACAAGTAGGCTCAATTTTATTGCCGCTTGAATCGGTTACACGGCGAATCGCCATTACATTCATTTTGAACAAATTGTTATACGTATAACCTTTTCCTAGAACTGTCCAAACTTAGTTAAAATAAACTTTTCGTACTCAAACATAAGTCTAAAACCATGGTTTACAAGAAGAGATCCTGACACTAGATTCTTCCGATTTTGGGACATGAAGAACATCCTTCGTAAGCGGCTCTTTTCCGTGAGCTTGAACCACGTTGCCAAAACCCGCAACATCGGAGAGGAAGAATTACCCATATTAAGTTTTCTACCCGTACATGGGGTGTAGGTAGAGAACGCATCCTTGTCGTAATGCACATGCCGAGTGGCCCCCGTGTCAATATACCACTCCTTGGATTATCCACAAGGTTTGCCTCAAAAACCACCGCAGATAGATCCATATCGATCCGACTCTTGGA
This sequence comes from Rehmannia glutinosa, assembly GCA_016081115.2. Taxonomy (NCBI): domain Eukaryota; kingdom Viridiplantae; phylum Streptophyta; class Magnoliopsida; order Lamiales; family Orobanchaceae; genus Rehmannia; species Rehmannia glutinosa. Next base: position 61,964,381 of record CM071932.1, read on the forward strand.
TCATACCACTCGCGTGCAACCACATTAGCATTAGGTCAGTCTATATTTTGGTTTTTTAGGAAGCCGACAGTCCTTAGCCATGTGGTTGGGCTTTCCACAATTGTGACAATTTCTGTAAATGGCTTTTTGTTTACGTGCTTCTTTCCTTGTAGTTGTTGTTATTGTCACGTTTTTCTTTTTGTCACATTACTTAGAACTCGCCATGTTCTAGCAAATTCGCCTTTGCATCAAAAGACCCTTTTCAAACCTTGAATCTAATTTGCGATTACCTTCCTCAATTCGAAACGCATAATTAGATCTTCAAGATTTATTTCTTTTCGCTTGTGCTTCAAATAATTTTTGAAGTCTTTCCATCCAGTGGCAACTTTTCAATCATGCACGCCACTTGAAAGCTTCATCCACCATTCTTTCCGCACGAATATCGTGCATAATTAATCGCAATTCTTGAGCTTGTTCCATGACAGTTCTAGAATCCACCATTTTGAAATCTAGAAACCGCCAACCACGAACTTCTTGGAACCGGCGTCCTCGATTCGAGATTTCTTTTCCAAAGAATCCCGAGCTCTTTGGAAGATTTCACTTCACTATACACATTGTATAGCGAGTCGATACCATTTAGGGCGTAGTTGCACACAGAAGTCACCCCGCCCCCAAGCATCAAAGGCAAAGACGCTTTTTCATTGTTGGTTTCATTTTCTTCCACCACCGTGGATCCTCCTTCGTGAACTTAGCGAGGCTCGGGCGAGTCGATAAAAAAAAGATCTTGATTGCCATCTTTTGAAATCAAGACTTAAAATTTTTCTCGCTTCTCGGAAGCAGAGCAAAATGAACATTCACCCTTGAAGTAGACGCCATCGTTTGAAAAAAAAAAATTTTTATCTTGCGTTGTTGAAATTTCTCGTGTTTTATTTCTCGAAACGGATTACAAGGAATCGTAACAAACTATCTATTACAGAAATGAAAATTTGCGTAAAGCCGAGGCGAGTTAACACTCTATCCGCAAGATAAACACGCCCCGTATAAGTCTTTTTAACATACGTGTTGTCCCCAAAGATACAACAGCCTTCGTCCTTGTAATAGCAAAGATCGCAAATTACAAGGCACCTTTCGAATCGAAATGTGCAAAATCGAGTACACTATGCAAGTACAAGAAAGAAATGAGTATAAAAGTGTGTAATCAACAACAACAATGCTCCTATTTATAGGACTTCCAACCAGTCTTGGGGTCTCTTTACTTGGGCGAACTCCAGGATAACGGGTTGTAACCTCCGGGTAGTGGGCACTCCTTCAATGACCACTATGTCAGAACTTCCAAGTAGTGGGCCGAGTGGTGTTTGTTCCATTATAAAAGCTGCAGTTTTGGCTTTTAAGTTGCAACTTTATTTGTTTTTATTCTCAAAAAATAAAAACAAATGTTTTCTATGCAAAACTAGGCCCACCCAATCGGGACACGGACACGGACACGGACACGGACACGGGCACGGCACGGCACGCACGCGGCTCGGGCTCGGGCTCGGCCCTCGGCCCTCGGCCCACGGCCGCCCACGGCCCACGGCCCGCCCGGCCGGGCGCCGGGCGGGCGCAAGCATGCGCGTGTGGCCTTGCCCACCACACTCACATGTGTATAGTTATTTCATCTTGCACACTCTTATACACCCACTTACTTATATATTGAATAAAATTAATATTTTATTCCCATGTGGGATGGTGTCTTTTCACCTTCCCATCATCCATTATCCCATTTCAAAGTGACTATCTTGTGGATTTTATTTCTCACTCACCACTAAATGGTTTTGAGAAGTTAAATATACCACACTCATCTACTCGAAACGTAGAATTTTATTTTAATATTTAATTCCTCCAAAATTAAATAATTAGTCACTAAAAAATTGGTCAAAGTTAGGTATCAACCATTACTTCTCAAACCAATTTCCAACAATCCCCCAAATGAGTGGAAATCAAATGCACATGAAAATGCGGAGACTTTGTACTCGCTTTAATTGAAACCATATTGATCGGGACGGTAGTTTGCGACTTTGAACCTTCCTTTGTAAATATCATCGGATATACCGGCGGCCTAGTGGGCCGCAATGCCTTGAACTATTCCTCCTTCGTGTACACCTAGTCAATGACATTTACACAATATGACTTCTCACATTCCGTTCTTCAGTTGTGTCCTTTTTGGCCATGGACAACATCTTTGGATTCATAAGTGTTACATTGAAGCGGCCCTCACTTCTCACTTATATAGGTGATCTCTCTTGACCGAGTCAATTTATCATTAAAAGTCCTTATGACTTAACCTTACCACAACCAACAAGTTTATTGCACTTGTTTTGCCTTCTAGGGATGGGTTAACTGATTTACAAGTGCTTAACTGAACTTTTAAAGCTTAGTTTTCCCATTGAACCAAGTTCTTGGGATCTCCAGTCACCAAGGTTGGGTTACCACTTTAATCATTCTTTAAATTGTGGATTTTAATCCCATTCCCTCTAGCAATTTACTCAATTGATCTCTGTTAAGCCCTTTCGTGAGCGGATCCGCTATGTTATCCTTTGACTTTACATAGTCAATTGATATAACACCATTAGAGATCAATTGTCTTACGGTATTATGTCTACGACGGATGTGTCTAGACTTACCGTTATACATATTACTTTGTGCTCTCCCTATAGTAGCTTGACTATCACAGTGAATCATCACATGAGGCACTGGCTTTTTCCAGCATGGAATATCTTCTAAGAAATTACGAAGCCACTCAGCTTCTTCCCCAGCTTTATCAAAAGCTATAAACTCAGATTCCATGGTGGATCTAGCTATACAAGTCTGCTTAGTGGATTTCCATGATACTGCTCCTCCTCCAATAGTAAATATATATCCACTAGTGGAGTAGGAGTCCTTTGAATCTGAAATCCAGCTAGCATCACTATACCCTTCAAGTACTGGAGGGTATTTCGAGTAGTGTATTCCATAACTCAGGGTGTATTTTAGATATCTTAGTACCCTAGTTAGTGCTTTCCAATGCTCTTGGCTTGGATTGCTTGTATACCTACTCAACTTGTTTACAGGATAGGCAAGATCTGGACGTGTACAGTTTGTAATGTACATCAAACTTCCTATCACCTTCGAGTATTCCAACTGAGCTCATCGGTTCACTTTTTATTTACTACCGTGATTTATGCTCAAATCAATGGGCGTTTTTGCATGGTGGGCCATCAAAAGCATGAAATTTCTTGAGCACTTTCTCCACATAGTGGGATTGTGTCAAGCTAATTCCTTCAGATGTTTTGCCAATTTTGATTCCGAGAATCATATCAGCAATTCCCATGTCTTTCATGTCAAAATTTCTTTTTAACATTTTCTTAGTGTCCATGATTATGTCATGACTACTACCCATTATTAACATATCGTCTACGTATAGACAAACTATGACAAATGCATTTGACATGCCTTTAACATAAACACACTTGTCACATTCGTTGATTTTAAAGCCATTTGACAACATCGTTGTGTCAAATTTAAGATGCCACCGCTTTTTGGAGCTTGTTTAAGTCCATACAACGATCTTATCAATTTGCACACCTTTTTCTCTTGACCAGTGCTACAAATCCTTCAGTCGTTCCATATATATTTCTTCTTCCAATTCACCATTTAAAAACGCAGCTTTTACATCCATTTGGTGAATCTCGAGATTGTGCAAAGCAAAAGAATCGCAATAAGCACTCGAATGGATGCAATTCTTGATACAGGTGAATATGTGTCAAGAAAAATCACTTCCTTCTTTTTGTTTGAAGCCTTTAGCCACTAACCTGGCTTTATATTTATCAATAGTTCCATCTCGCCTTATATTTCTTTTTTAATATCCATTTACACCCTAAAGGTTTACTACCCGCAGGAGATCAACCAACTCCCAGGTATGATTTTGTAAAATGGATTCTATTTCACTATTGATGGCTTCTTTCCGGAGCGGAGCATCCGGACTAGACAGAGCCTCTTTAACAAAGATTTGGCTCACCGTCTAATAAGTAAGTGACAAAATCAGACCAAATGATGTAGCGCTTTTAGTCCTTTTACTTCGTCTTGGTTCTTCATTCTCTTGTGAAGAACTACTTACTTTCTCATAAGTTCTTTTGTTAGAACTTATTCCAACCCTTTCTTTACAAGGATATACATTTTCAAGAAATATTGCATTTCTTGATTCAATTATGGTACCTTCGTAAATTTCTGGATTTTCTCGACTTGTGTACCAAGAACCGATATGCACTCTTCATTGTATGCATATCCTATAAAAATACAATCAACCGTCTTAGAGCCAATTTTGACTTGTTTAGGTTCGTATTGCTACCTTAGCCAAACACCCCCACACTTTAAGGTATTTATAAGATGGCTTATGATTTTTCCACAATTCATAAGGTGTCTTATTTTTTCCTTTAAGTGGGATTTTATTTAAAATGTGGTTTGTTCAAAAACAGCTTTTCCCCACATGTTCTCGAGGTAGTCCGAACTAATCAACATGGCATTCATCATTTCTTTTAAAGTTCGATTTTTACGTTCGCAATGCCATTAGATTGTGGTGAATATGGTGCGATAGTTTGATGAATTATTCCCCCATCGGTTACATAATTCTTCAAAAGGTGCAACATATTCTCCACTCTATCACTCCGAATTATTTTAATCCGGCTCCCAAGTTGATTTTCAACCTCATTTTTATAATTTTTGAAAGCTTCCAACGCTTCATCTTTGCTTCTTAATAAATATAAGTAGCAAAATCTTGTGCAATCATCAATAAAAGTGATGAAGTATTTTTACCACCTCTAGTTTGCACAAATTTGGATCACATATATCGGATGTATCAATTCTAGAGGTACTTATTTCTTTCCACGAAATGAAAAGGTAACTTAGCCATTTTAGCTTCAATACTGATTTCACATCTCTTTTGAGAATCAATTTTTGAAGTTGGAAGTAATTCCAAGTTCATTAATCTTTTATAGCATTTAGATTAACATGCCCTAATCTAACATGCCACAAATCAAATACTCAAGCATATAAACAAAGTAGGCTCAATTTTATTGCTTTGAATTGAATCGGTTACGAATGAACTGCCATTACATTCATTTTGAACAGTCCGTTATACGATAACCTTTTCCTAGGAACTGTCCAAACTTAGTTAAAATAAACTTTTCGGACTCAAACATAAGTCTAAAACCATGGTTTACAAGAAGAGATCCTCGACACTAGATTCTTCCGTTTCGGACATGAAGAACATCCTTCGAGCGACTCTTTTCCGAAGTGAGCTTGAACCACGTTGCCAAAACCTGCAACATCGAAGAGGGAAGAATTACCCATATTAAGTTTTCTACCCGTACAAGGGTGTAGGTAGAGAACGCATCCTTGTCGTAACGCATGCCGAGTGGCCCCGTGTCAATATACCACTCCTTGGATTATCCACAAGGTTTGCCTCAAAAACCACCGCAGAGATAGATCCATATCAGTCGACTCTTGGATCATACCACTCGTGCTCAACCACATTAGCATTAGGCTGTCTATATTTTGGTTTTTTAGGAAGCCGACAGGTCCTTAGCCATGTGGTTGGGCTTTCCACAATTGTGACAATTTCTGTAAATGGCTTTTTGTTTACGAGCTTCTTTCCTTGTAGTTGTTGTTATTGTCACGTTTTCTTTTCTTTTTTGTTACTAGAATCGCCATGTTCTAGCAAATTCGCTTTGCATCAACAAAGACCCTTTTCAAACCTTGAATCTAATTTGCGATTACCTTTCTCAATTCGTAAACGCATAATTAGATCTTCAAGATTTATTTCTTTTAAACATTGCTTCAAATAATTTTTGAAGTCTTTCCATCCAGTGGCAACTTTTCAATCATGCACGCCACTTGAAAGCTTCATCCAATTGCATTCATACGCACGAATATCGTGCATAATTAATCGCAATTCTTGAGCTTGTTCCATGACAGGTTCTAGAATCCACCATTTTGAAATCTAGAAACCTCCAACCACGAACTTCTTGGAACCAGGCGTCCTCGATTCAGATTTCTTTTCCAAAGAATCCCGAGCTCTTTGAAGATTTCACTTCACTATACACATTGTATAAGAGTCGAACGATCCATTTAGGGCGTAGTTGCGCACGTGAAGTCACCCCGGCCCCAAGCATCAAAAGACGCGTTTTTCATTGTTGGTTTCATTTTCTTTCCACCACCGGTGGATCCTCCTTCGAGAACTTAGCGAGGCTCAGCGTAGTCGATAAAAAAAAGATCTTGGATTGCCATCTTTTGAAATCGCACTTAAAATTTTTCTCGCTTCTCGGCAGGAGCTAGGAGCAAAAGATGAACATTCACCCTTGAAGTAGACGCCATCGTTTACGAGAAAAAAAAAAGCTGTTTATCTTGCGTTGTTGAAATTTACTCGTGTTTTATTTCTCGAAATCGGATTACAAGGAATCGTAACAAACTATCTATTACAGAGAATGAAAATTTGCGAGAAAAGCTGAGGCGAGTTAACACTCTATCCGCAAGATAAACACGCCCCGTATAAGTCTTTGGAAAGACGTGTTATCCCCAAAGATACAACAACTTCGTCCTTGTAATAGCAAAGATCAAATTACAAGGCACCTTTCGAATCAAATGTGCAAAATCGAGTACACTATGCAAGTACAAGAAAGAAATGAGTATAAAAGTGTGTAATCAACAACAACAATGCTCCTATTTATAGGACTTCCAACCAGTCTTGGGGTCTCTTTACTTGGGCGGAACTCCGGATAACGGGTTGTAACCTCCGTAGTGGGGCACTCCTTCAATGACCACTATGTCAGTAACTTCAAGTAGTGGGCTTAGTGGTGTTGTTCCATTATAAAAGCCGCAGTTTTAACTTTTAAGTTGCAACTTTATTTGTTTACAAATGTTTTCTATGCAAAACTAGGCCCATCCGGTCGGGACACGGACACGGACACGGGCACGGGCACGGGCACGGCACGGGCTCGGGCTCGGCCCTCGGCCCGCCGTTGCGCCCCGGCCGGGCAAGCAAGGCGCGCGTGTGGCCTTGCCCACCACACCTCACATGTGTATAGTTATTTCATCTTGCACACTCTTATACACCCACTTACTTATATATTGAATAAAATTAATATTTTATTCCCATGTGGATGGTGTCTTTTCACCTTCCCATCATCCATTATCCCATTTCAAAGTGACTATCTTGTGGATTTTATTTCTCACTCACCACTAAATGGTTTTGAGAAGTTAAATATACCACACTCATCTACTCGAAACGTAAATTTTATTTTAATATTTAATTCCTCCAAAATTAAATAATTAGTCACTAAAAAATTGGTCAAAGTTAGGTATCAACCATTACTTCTCAAACCAATTTCCAACATAACTTACCTCCGATTAAATGTGAAGCAAGATGGTTGGATGCGATCTTGCAAATTGCTAAGAGGAATAAGAGTTTTGCATATTACAACATAATGCACATAGAATCGAAAATTGATTATGGAATTTTAAATTTCATCGATTGTACTTTTACTTTTCAAAATCCTAGATTTAGTAATTTACTATTCATGACTTATGCAATTATTTATTTTATTATTTTTTACTCAAATTTTGTAATAAATAAATAAAGTTTCTTCATTCTTTAAAAACCTAAATTGGGTGGTCGGTTTGCGGTTTCGTTCGGGTTTTACCAGGTGGCAACGATTTTTAGCCACTCGGTCTACATATATAATCGGACCGGTCTAGTGACCGGTTCTGGTTAAACCGATCGAATCGGCGATGCCTGGTCCGATTTTCACAACACCGATTAGAGATGGCAACGTCAAAATCGCTTAATCCGCATTAAACGCTCTAGGTCTAAACCGGTCATACGAGTCCCTGAGTGGGTCTCGGTCCATATTTAAAACTCGGCGAGTGCGGGGTGGGTAATGGGTTTAGCCGGACCCGTCCCCGATATATGTATAATAATTTATTCTTATAAAATACTAGTCTTTTGCATGTGCGATGCACGGGTGTATATCTGTGAGACGCCCATTTTGTCTTTGTGACATGTGCATTTTTTCCTAATAGTTCTACGAATTCTATCTCATGCATTTTGATAATTTTAATATAGCATCAAACAATAAGCGTAAAATAGTATTTAATTGTTTTTATTTGATAAAATAAAAAAAAAAGTATCATACCACAAAATCATAAAAAAAAAAAAATCAAGCCTATGCATTTTTGTTCAATCTTTGAAAACTATTTATTCATAAAACCGCACAGTGCACATTCATCGCTCATTTTATTTTAGTCATGTTTAGAGTCCTAATAAGTGTGAAAATGTATCAAATTTTTTTCCAAAAATTGTAGTAGTAAATTCGAATGCAAAATTATTTTTCAAAGTCGTCTCGTATGTATAGGAGAACTAAGTATATTGGTTAAGGAAATATATGAGACAATAAAATACGCTTTTTGGTAATATTACTGATTTTATTATATTTTGGGGATATTTTTATTTTTTTGCGAATTTTGTCATGTATTTTATTTATTTACGTTGTTAAGTCGACTTTTGAACTTTTGAAAATTTATTGTGCGAGTTTATGTTGCATTATTTGGATTTTTAATTATTATGTTCTATTTGGATTCTCAAATTTGGTTTCAGATCATGTGATGCACGAATTGTATTTTTATAATTTTTAGTGACTCGCAAAAAGTTTAGAATTTCAATAAATAATTAAAATACAAAAATAATTAATTTAATTATAAATCATACTTTGTTAAATAATCTAAAAATAGATTATTATAAACTATGAAAATGGCTTTTAAATACAATATATTTGGTTGATATTAAAAAATTTGTGAATGTAAATCGTATCTATATATTGATTTTATCAATAAGAAAGTAAAAATTCAAAAAAAATTAACTGCCAATGTTTAATTTAATGTAATGTTTTTAATGCAATCAATAATCAATTCATTTCAAATTTCAATATATTTTTAGGGTTTAGAAAGTTGAACAGTTGTTATAATTGTTAAAGGAATTAAACAAAAATCATGTTTATATTTAGCCACATAATTTAATGGGAAAATGAAATATTTCGAAAAATAAAAGTTATTTTATTTTTATATATACACATATATCAAAAAATTATCAAACAAAGAAAATTCATATCTAATAGTCCAAATGTACAATTTTAAAAGTTGAATATCAAAATACACTCATAAATATAAAAATAATTTCTATTAACATGAAAATTATGTTTAAAAATATAAAAATATTTTTCATATATAAAAAACTATTTTAAATATAAATTTATATTAAATAAAAATTTAATTTCTTTTTACATGAATACAGTTTTATATAATTATGAAGAAACTGGATAAGTCCAATTAACTACTACACATATATCATAAATAATTAAAATATATGAATATACAAATTAATGTACAATAGCTCGAATACATAATTTTTAAAGCACTTTATAAAATAATGAGAAAATATATCTTATATATTTTTATTTATTATATTTATTTTTTATTATATATATGCAATATCAATGTCAAACCGATGATCGTAAAATAATAATTAATTATATTTGTTATACGTCAAAAACAGATCTAAAATTAATGAAAAAGTTATTAAATTTCTAAAAAAGAAAAAGAAAAAAATATATATGTATATAATAATTAATTTAGTACACACACAGATTTGAAAATATGATTTAAATAACTTTATTTTTAATATATAATGTTTTTTGAACAATATAATATTTAACTTTAAAAAATGATTTATTGAAAGAAAGTTGACTACCAAAAATAATGAAATCACAAATATTTAGGTTGCGATTGGATATCAGTGAAAGTTGAGAATTTTTCCCTAGCCGGACGAAATGTACTGAATTAAGCGATTGGATATGGAAATGGGCCTAATTTTTCCCTAGCCTTTACTGTTCACACCCACTAGAAGTGCACTGTTGAGGGTACTGTTACTTTCCCTCTGACAACAAAAGTTGCCACACTCTGCAGCCAACAGTTCAAAGTAATAATGGCCCGGTTTATTGCTCTCAACGGTTCTTCTACCTCCTTCCACTCCCACCAAATAAAAAAATATGTACTCGTGCCCCTAAGCAAGTTTCTGTAGCTGATTTGAGCCATTTCAGACCGAGACCACTCCATTTAAAGTAATGCCCCCTTCATCTATTTTCCCAAATTGCAGCTTGTTCCGCAAAGAGTTTTCAACCCGAGACAATAGTGTTCAGGAGACGGCGACGGTGAAGTGTGAAAGCTCCGGCAGTCGTAGCGTAAACTCTTATCCGAGTAAAGTAAGCAAGGTATGTTCTGAACACCTTCGCATTCCCTTCTTCCGTAATGAAACTGATATTGCAGTTTAGAAGTTGAGATTACTGATGATAATTATGGAAAAACCCATTCCTACTGAAATCACATACGTTGGTGTTGTATTTGTTTGTCGGACGATTCAACCGCACCCTTCAATTTAGTTTAATTTTTTTCAGTTTGATGTTGCTCATGATGTAAATTATAACCCGTTAATTTGAAAAGGTTGTTGAGGCCTTCAATTTAGTTTTTGATTTGTGTCGTAATATGTTTGAAATGGGTTTGTGTTTCTGAACGGCTACAACTATGTCTGAATAGCCTTTTAGGTCTGATATTCGCCTGATTAAATTAATCCCCTGCCGTGATTTCGAATATCATTCTCGTCTTGGCCGAACACTATTAATATTGCACCTAAATATATTATTAGATGGGTAGTAGTTCCCAGCAAACATTTTCTATGAACAATGGCGACGCCCAGTGGCCTTTCGAGAATGAACGGACCTTCATTACGTTGATGCATGAGGAGGTCCTTTTGGGAAATCAGGTGGGTTTCAAGTTTACCAAAGCTCAATGGATTGCCCCGATGACTAAGTTAAGCCGGTCTTTGTCCGGGTTACTCGTACGATGAAACAACTACAGGGTAAGGCCGACCGACTGAAACAACGTTGGAAGAAGTACCATAGGATTCTGACACAGGCCACCGGATTTGGTTGGATGAGCAGCACGGCTTGATTGTTGGGTCGGAAGAGAGTTGGGCACATTGGCTAGCAGTAAGTTGTACTGTCATACATGGTGTCCTTTTTGTGTGGAATTGAGGCTGGAACGGTCATAAAGTTCCTTCCCTATATAACTTTTTTTTGGGGAACATTTCGTTGATGTTGTTGTTTCATTAATTTAGACAATCCAGAAGATGCATATTTGCGTAGGAAAGGGCTGCCATTTTACAATGAGCTGACCACCATATTTGCGCCCACCACTGCTACAGGGAAGGTTTGCCCGTGCCTCTACGAAGAGAGCGGTTCCCTTTAGAAAGGACTGGTCGGCTGGATGACGTCGGGGGTATTGGGAATGATTCGGACTATCTTGGTGATGATGACATTGATCCTTCGCAACAAGGCCGTCAGTATACGCACACCCCTCCCGGTTCTGCGTTTAGGACCTCCACTTCTGGAGCTCATTGTAACAAGCGACGCAAGACCACTGAACCAGCTGTTGTCACCGCCATGAACTCATTCACTAGAACCAATGAAGCTCTCCATTCGCAAGCAGTTTCGGAAGGTGGAACCGCTATTGACAAATGCCTTGATATACTTCTCGACATGCCTGATATGACAGACGAGCTGTACTGCATATGTGCAAAGAAGGTTGCTACTGACGCTGTCAATCGTCGCATTTTCATAGCCATGGATCCCTCACGCAGACGGGCGTATCTGGAGAGTTTCAAGTAGTAGGCGGTGCATGTGTGGTCGGGCGTAAAGAGACATTATTAGCTGCGAGATGTGTTGGTGCCGCTCTTTGTTTCCACTGAATGTTTGTTGTTTTTTTAGAGAGTTTGTGTTGGTCAGCTTTAGATGTTTCACGGGGTGTCGAACAATATGCATTTTTGTTGTGTAATTTATGTAGTATGTTTGATCCGTTAAACAATTCCCTTTTTAAAGTGTTGCTTTGGTTTTTGTAGCTTTTTCTTGGTTGTCGATACTATGGTACTGTATGGATATTATGAAACTAGTCTTCAATACTAATTATTGCTTGCCAAATAAAAGTTCACTTTAACGATATAGGGATGTCTTTTACATTTCCGACTGTACCATTATTGGATTGTAATTGAAGGCACTGTCCATTATATTATAAGTTACCTTATTACGATCATGTGTACTGTTTAACTGCCTCCCTATTGAACAGGGACATTGTACGAGTAACAATGACGACAACATTGAAGACTTTGAGGACTTTGTCGAAGACGTGGTTGAGGATGTGACGGAGGATTATTTTGATGATTGCAGCATGTTATTGGCCGATCCGGCCATCGCACCACAACATGCATTACATCAGCAATTTGAGAGTTTTCTACACCTTTATAGCATTGCCCCCCGGTCCTTTCGAATATGCTTAAGACACCATTCCGAGACTCCCGATACAAAGGAGCTGATTGGCTGAATGAATTGTTCTTGGGACACGAACAACGGTTTTACGACGCCCTACGCATGGATAAACCTATGTTTATGTTGTTATGCCAGAAGATTATTGAAACAGGGGCTTACTCACAACATCAACGTCATTTAAAGTGTCAATCGAAGAAAGTCTGGGTATTTTTCTGCACACCATCGGGATGCATGAACGGCATCGAATTCCGCCGAACGATTTCAACGGTCACCGAAACTATTAGTAGACATGTTCACATTGTCGTGGAGGCCTTGTGCAGAATGGCACCGATCACATTCGTCCCCCGATTTCAATAAAGTACCGGACTTTATTCAAAACAATGCCCAACTAATTCCCTACTTCAAGGCAAGTATCGTTTCATGTTGAATCTGTGATTGCACATTAGTACACACAATTTGTTCATGTCCAGCGTGTTTCTATTTTTTTTTTTTGCGTACGGGGCGTGTGGTGCAATAGATGGAACAATCATTCTGCTTGGGTACCATCTCGAAACATGGCACATATCGGAGTCGGAAAGGAACACTTGCGCAAAACGTAATGGCGGCTTGTGACTTCAATCTTAACTTCACGTTTGTGTTGGCGGGGTGGGAAGGTAGTGCCAATGATTCGCGGGTCTTTCTTTGAAGCGTTATCGAATCCGAATATGATTTTCCTTGGCCCCCACAAGGTAAGTCACGTCATCGTTGTAATCTTTCTATACACTATCCGCGAACATACCACACATTGTACGTCGCTAATCAAACACTTGTAATTGCTCCAGGTAAATACTACGTAGTCGATTCGGGGTACGCAAACTTTCCTGGTTTCCTTAGTCCGTATCGTGGTGAGAGGTACCATTTGCCTGAATGGGTCGGGTCTAACAGTAACCCTTCAACGATGAAAGAATTATTCAATCGTCGGCATGCCACTGTTCAAATATCATAGAATGCTTTGTTTTGGGTCGCTTAAAAAAGATTCGCAATTATTAAGGGATTAATGCCTAATTACAAGCTCCCAATGCAAGCGGATATTGTCATAGCTTGTTGTGTCATACACAACTTTGTTCGTAAACATTGTATGGCTGATGACATTTTTCAATCCGTTGCCGACCCAGACTACATACCTCCTCCTGAAGAAGAAGGCACATCCACTCAACCCATACGAAGGCAAATGAATAACACAAATGACGGTATATATGGAACAAAGTCGCTAAGGGATTCCATAGCGGCTTCATTGTGGGGGTAGGCACGGGCCACATTCGTAGCATTCATGCATCGTTTCTTGCTTTTTCTGGACAAGTAGTTTGAGGTTTACTAAATTGTATTGTGTATTTTGTGCCGCATCAGAGTTGGTGTTGGAATTATCAACCTATGCATGTATGCACCTCTGTTGTGTTGTTGTTTATTTACAACCGTATTAGTAATCCATCCTTATGACATTTCCACAAGCCGGGATTGTTGCATATGTCTTCTACAATTAATAAGTTTGTGGATTTTTTGGGTATTACGATGTATCATACAATATGAAATCAACCCAAAAATGTTGTAGACGAGACAGAGGTAATAAAAATACATTGTAGTCAACTAATACTCGGTGACTCACATGGTCAAATCAAAATCCCTAAGATCGCTACACCTCATATGAGGGTACAAAGAATAAAAATTCCCACATTACCATACTCTTTTGGCCAATAGTTACGACGTGGCAATTTCTTAGTTTCACTATAAAGTGGGGCATGGGGCCCCCAACATTGGATTTATTAATATATTTTGTGTCATACCCCATTACATTTTGAAATCCTAAAATGGACACATACCAACCACCAAGTCGTGAATGTGGCAATGGCTTCATGACATCCGCACATGGCGAAGACATCCGCCAATTATGGCCGTTTGTTTTATACGTGTCCTGTTGGTGGTCAACATCCGTGGAGCTTTATGTGGCAGGATGTCTGGCTCGAAAAATGGCACTCTCGGGTTAAGAAAACTGGATCACCGTCCGCCCAATCCTCAGCTGGTACCGCCACCACTTGTTCGTCGATCGTACACCCATTCGCTCCTTACTCCTCGTGCATCCTTGGTCCGAGTGCGCAACCCGCCACGAATACCCCAACAGCAGGGGTGAGAATTCATTGGTTGTCTGCGGGTTGTGTGTCTGTCTGCTAATGTTGGTGATAGCAATTTTGATTCTCCTAATGGCCGTGCTCCTCAAAATTATAATGTCCTAAGGAGATGCAGTTGATGGTATTGTCCTATGTCATACGAATTCTGGGTTCTTTGTTGGTTTTGGATGTTAATTTTGGTCAGATGTTGAAGATGTTCCGAAAAAATATTTTTCGTATTGTCTTATTTAGGTATTATTACTGTAATGTTTTGTGTATGTGTAATTTTATTACTGAGTAATTACAAAATTTTACGTATTTCTCTGTACTGTACGTCTCGTATATGTTCGCTGCTTTTTATTTAGAAATTAATGGTGGCACTTGTGTAATGTAAATGGTTTGGTTCTAATTGGGTCAGTCCATATTTGGATGTGGTCAGAGTTTCAAATTGGTACCCATGATAAATGGAACAACACATCCTAACCGATCAACTTTGGATTGTGTAAAGGGGTGAGCATAAATATTGTCTGCAAAAGCTGACAATATGATGTGACATTGAGTTGATATTTTCCTACCATTTAAATGTATATCTTGGTTCAATTATCAAGGTTTGCTATATGTACACCCAACATTATATTAGCAACAGGTTGGTGGCGTAAATGAAGTAGGCAAGCTTTTTCACACTAGTACACATATGATATATTGGGAATGGTACAAAATAGCCACTATCACAATGTTAGGAGGAAATATACCATTTGGTCAGATGTTAAAAATTATAAAATTAATTTCATATTAAACACATAAATTTAACAGGTTCAATTGACATTTTAATAGAATGAAAAAGAAATTATTAATTAATATTACTAATCTATATGCATACATTTATATATATATATATATATATAAATATACTTGAATATGTAACTATATATATATATATATTCAAATATGTGGTCGGGGTCGGGGACGGGGAATCCCCATCCCGGCGTCCATCCCTGAATTAATCTGGTTCATTTTTTGTAAGCAATATTTTAATTTTTTTTATTGCATCAAGTGATATATGGTAAAAATCCTTCAAACTTTACATTACATTCGATTTATAATTATATTTAACTATTACAAATTACACAAATTGTAAAATTTTAATTTGTTCATTTTTAAAGTACTGCATTTCAATTTATCTTTTACAGTTGTACATATAAAAATTCCCGCATATATGGGACTACTGGTTTTTAATAACGGTCTAACCGGATGAACAAGTCGCGTAAAGACCCATTTAATTAATCTGGTTCGACGTCCGGTCCGGGTTCAACAACATTGGTTACAACTGAACTGTAGTATAATTATTGACCGGAGTCCATAACCTTTACTCAATTTATATTGTGTAGTTGAAAGTCAAATCAGATTGTAAATGCAATGTTCAAGTCAACATCACCTTAAATATAGTGATAATTGTTCCCCACCACCTCACACATAACTCTAAATCCACTTGGCCTTCGCTGCGGCTATTAAAGGAAAGTGGCAAGCTCATTTTACTATCATGCAAAGTCTAGATATAGTAGTTTTGTAAAGACAGGCGAAGACTAGTGTAATGTAAAACTCCTTTAGCCAAAGCTTCCTTCAAACTCTGTGTTGTTTTCGTACATCTGAAATAGGCATTTTAAATAACAAAGTGTTTACGCTTTTGTTATGTTATTTGGGATGATTTACGCCGACATGGCGAACCAGGACTCTATCCGTAATAGGCTAACACACGCACGGTACATTCTCGCAGGGATACGATGAACGCCGATGAAAAAATAGAGAAGAAATTCTTTGTATCCTACGTCATTACGTAATAACGGCACCTATGACGAACGAGGTGGACTTTGAAATCTCGCTCCCAGGACATTGCGAGGATCTAAACGACGAGATGGAAACAAATTACACATTTGGCGGATGCGGAGCGCTTTTTATGTATTGAAGGATCGTTACAACACTTTTAAATATTTGTTGGAGCAGAAAATGTGCACTACGACCCGTTGACTAATCTTATTAGCGTGCACTGGGGTACAAACAACGGCTATGGAGGTACGAATGAATAATTTACGTAAATATTTTGAACCTTCTTGGTTTCAAGTTCGCCAATTAAATAATATATCACCATTTTTACATGAATGTAATAGTAAATGTTGTCATTAATAAATCGACGAATGCGGCGATGGCCACTCGCGACAATATATTTTTACACGGGAGAGGCTTATTGGAACTTACTTACCTGGTGTGTTTTTACGAAATGGAACGTGTGGATGGTATAATACGCGACTACGAGTTGAAGGCGTAAGTGGACGAGCTTCTTAAACGTAGGCAACGAAGGAGGTCATAACTATATCCGACTCCCGGATTCAAGTAAGAACCAAAAAGTCGTTTGATAAATGATTTTATCATGATTTTGATGATTTTGTTTTTATACCAAAACAATGTTTTTAAAGGTTGTCCAAATACTCCTAAATGATTTAAAATGGTTTTAATATTTTTCGGAGTATTTCTACAAGTTTATTTTCGATATAAATTGGACAACACTTTTGATGATTTTGTGTTAATGTGTTTTTACACCAAAACAATGGTTCTAAAATATTATCCTAATACTCCCGATCGGTCTAAAATATTTTTACTATTTTTTGGAGTATTTCTTGAAGTTTATTTTCGATATAAAATTGGGCGATACTTTTGTTTTGAGGCCAATCGGTCGCCCTATAGGGCATCCCGTACCTGAAAATTGTGAAAAACAATGAATAAGCTATTTGCTGAAAAAAGGTTGGTTGACCGGTCAACAGGGTGGTAGACCGGTATGGTCGACCGGGGCGTCGATCGGTGCGGTCGACCGGTCGACCGCGGTGACCGTACTGGGAGCATTTTCTCAAATGCGAACTTTCTCGGACTCGTTTTTTGGTTACGCTGACCGGCCGGACATAGGGTCGACGGTCGGACCCCCGTCGACCGGCCGCCTGTGTAAATGTGTTTTCTCATTTTCAAACGTCTATTTGTCGCGCGACCGTCGCGCCACAAGTTTGACAAAAAAATTCTAACCGTTGTGCGTGACAGATGACTTTTCCTTAATTTGTGGGATTGATTTCTAACAGACTCTTTTCTTCAATTGTCTTGCAATTTTTTACAGAATTCATGTCCCCAAGAGGAACCTATCATGTACAAGACATCTTCTATAAATAGAGGAAGAATTGAAGCAACACAACATGAGAGAAAACTACAACACAACAAGATACACTCAAGAATACACTTGTTCTTACATTGTCTTATTTCTTGTTGTAATTTGCCTAGCTATTCACTTTCACATTCTTGAGGTCTAGGCTATTCTTGATTACACTTGCACTCTATTGTATTATCAATTATTGAGTTGTAATCTTGAATTTGTGGTCGTCATTCAAACACAAGATATCCTTGTGAGTGTTCTTGGTGAGAACACACTTGGATGATCTAGGTGATAGGTGAAGAAGATTGTGGTAATCTTCTTATTGAAGTGTTGAAGAATTTGGTATTCTTCAAGGTTGAAGATTGTGGTAATCTTCACAAGGTGCCGTTGAAGGAAGATTGTGGTAATCTTCAAAGGGAGATTGTGGTAATCTCCAAAGGTGGTGTTGAAGAAGAGTGTGGTGCTCTTCAAGGTGTTGTAAGTTGAATTTGTATTAATTTTGGTAATTAATAAAATTCTTTTTCTTTTCGAAATCCATCCCTGATATCTTTGGGGTGGTAGAGGATTAGGCCCTAGGTGGGTTGAACCTCTTTAAATCGAGGTGTGTTGTTTATATTCCGCACCTTTATTATTGTATTTGAGCATTCGGTTTTAAAAGAGGGCGAAATCGAAAAGATGGAGATAATCTATTCACCCCCTCTAGATTATCGTAGCCGCTTGGACTTACAAGTGGTATCAAAACCAAACTCTTTGGCAAGCTCGTTTCACATCGCGAGTGAAGAGAAACGATCGTCGGCTACTGAACGAAGCTCAACTTTCCGGCACCTCCACCACCAAGCCACCTCGGTTTGATTCCAAAAATTTTATATTTTGGAAAGAAAGAATGGAATGCTATTTACAAGGTTGCGGGTTCGATATTTGGAACACCATCATCAATGGAGAATCCATTCCGATGAAAGATACACCACACACCTCAAAAGGCTTCAAAAAGCTCAATGATGAAGAGAAGAAAATCATCTCCTTAAATGGTAAAGCTCTTAATATTTTACATTGTTCACTTACCACTTTGGAATTTGATCATGTTGTAGGTATTCGGTCGGCACATGAAGTATGGCAAAATTAGAAGCCATCTATGAAGTATATGCAAATGAAAGGAGCAACTCAAAAGCATCTACTTCACAAATGGATACAACATCAAATTCAACAACATGGTATAAGCCTTCTACAACCTCCCATGATGAACAAGTTGAACAATGCCTCATGGGCATCGAAGAAGAAAAACGAGGTAAGTTCTAAACCCTCTACTTCTTATGACAATGAATTGCAAAATGAATATAGTGACTTGCAAAATGATTATGATGAGCTACAAGATGAATTCCAAAACTTACTTGTTAAATACAAAAATTTGAAAAAGGAATTCATTGTTTTAAAGAATGATAAGGATAGTTTATTTACTTCCTATGAATCACTATCATGTGCTCACACCACCACTCTTGACAAGGTTAGAAACCTTGAGAAAGAAAATAGTACTCTTGTTGAGGATATAAATTGCTTGAAAAATGATTTATCTAAATCCAACTTGAGTACCGATAAGATGACCAATATTGTTGATTGTTGTGATAATTCGAAACTAGAACTTGATCATAAGCCTAAGGGTGTCAATCACATGAAAAGGAATCAAGTCTCTAAGCACGTTGGTCATTATGCTCCTAGAATTATTACATGCTTTTATTGCGGTAAAAAGGGTCATACGGTAAATACTTGTCGGGCTAGAAATAGCTCCAATTATTGTTGGAGACCTAAAAGTCTCAAGACTAATCCCAAAGGACCCAAACACATAAGGGTACCACAAAACAATGTCATATTAGGTACCCGTGAAATAATGATCAAGAAAATTTATACCGCCAAGAAGACATCAAATGACCGTTTCATTTGATCAAAGAAGGAGAAACTATTTTCGACAAAGCCAATTTCCAAGAAGAGGGTATAATCAAAAATGGGAAGAACACAATCCTTGGAAATGGCAAAGACATCATCAACAAGATGATTTTCAAAGAAGAAGAGACTTTCAACAATGGGAAAGCAACAAACCTTGGAAATGGAGCAATCAAAGAAGTCATCATCAACAAAGTGACTTCTCAAGGGGAAGATATCATCAACAATGGGAACGACACAACCCATGGAAATGGCGTAATTGGTAACCCGTATCTCCCTATTTAAATATGCATTTTATTTTGTTATTATGCATGCTTTTATTTGTGTCTTAATTGCAAAATGAGTTTTCAAATATTTATTTTTTAATTAAGGTCTTCAATATATACTTGTGCTTTTAAAATATTTTTGAAAAAGAAGACCTTATATGATGTTTTTAAAACTCTTGTGCATTTTTGTAGACTAAAGTGTGTTATCATCTTTTATGGATTTTTATGGCATGAGCTTACTTGTGATATCTCTTAGCCTACACTTTTATCATTATGATTTGTGCTAGATATGTTTTAAGAATTGTGTAGGATTTACATATTTTCACAAATGGCCATTTTCGTCATTATTTGTCAAGAAAAGACATAAATTATCGAGGTACATTTACTTGTGTTATTCTTACTCTTATAGACTCGATATATGTATTGCCATGTGCCTATGTGCTTGTTTTTCATAGTATTTCATACAAGTGCCATTAAGAGGATTTTTAGATTTTTTGAAAGGCACTATTCGATATTTGATTGCACATATTTGCCGTATCAACTCTTGTTCAAATACTTCTTTTAAATAAGGTCTCAACTATATGCTTTCGGATTTTCAAATTTCAAAAGAGACCTTTTGTAGCTTTCTTAAGCTTATTTGAACTTGCATGATTTATTAGACTCTTGATGATCTTCTAAATGCATAGTATGTGTTTATTGCTTCATGGTCTATATATATAGTGTCTATTTCTACTATGCTCTTATGCAAGATATTTTTGTGATTGATGATTGAGGCATGTTTTTACACTTGGACTATTTTTTCTTGCTTATATAAGCGTGCATTAATGAGTTTGTTAAGTTGTGTAGATGAGAAATGAAGTACTCCAAATATTAGTTAACTCAAAATATTTGGATGTAAATGTTCTATTATGAACACCTTAGATCAATTGGATGGCCTATGATGATAGTGATGAAGAAGACAAAAAGGGTATTCCTAACAAACTCGATGACCAAGGCAACATTGGTCGAACTAAGGCGAGGTTAGTAGCTCGAAGGTATTTTCAAGAAGAAGGTAATTAATTTTGTTGTAACATTTGCACTCATAGCACATTTAGTAGCTATTTGCATTTTACTTGCCCATTCTTGTTTTAAAGAAAATTTCAAGCTTTACCAAATGGATGTTAAATCCAACTTTCTAAATGGTTTTATTCAAATATAAGTCTATCGGAGTCTAAAATTTTAGGCCAAATGATTTTTATAAAAGGCCTTGTACAATTGATAGACTTAGCTATTTTTGCAAAATGATTTTACAAAAGGTAAAGTTGATACTACACTTCTTGTTTTGAAAAAGGGCAAGGTTGTTTACTTGTGCAAATTTTTGTTGATAATATTTATGGTGCTATTAATGAATATTTGTGCAAGATATGTTTTTCTAAGTTGATACTAGGTGAGCTTGAGATGAGAATGATGGGGAGCTCAATTTCTTGCTTGGACTACAAATTATTCAATGCCAAGAAGATGGTTATATAAGAACTCTTGAAGGAGTTAAGCATTGAAGGAAGAAGAACCATCTCAACCTCTATGGCTAAAGATTGACAAAGGTTGAGAAAGGCATATCGGCCGACAAACAAATTCGAGGTATGTTTTCTTGTATTATTCCTATAGACTCGACATTCCATATGCCTTATGTCTATATGCTCGACTTCAAAAACTATCCCAACGAATCTCATTAAAGTGCTATTAAAAGAAATTTTCAAATATTTGAAAGGCACTTCTTCTTATGACTTGTTGTATCCAAAGATTTAAAACGTTCTTATTTTTTTTTCGGGATAACAAGTTTGGTATCTATTATACGGTTATTCGTATTCAAAATTTGGTTCGTCATAATCGAACTAAACATATTGAGATTCGATATATTTTTAAGGGATTGTGATTTTTAACAAAAACTTGAGATGTGTTTAATTAGTCTCAAGGATAACTCGCGGACTTTTTTATCGTTAACCGCCGAGTATTTTACCTCATTTCGAGCTTGATTATGACATAATGTATATTGAATGAGGTCTACGTTTGCATTTTGCACGTTTTTAAAACTTAGGGGCGAAAAATCGGATTTTTGGTTGAAAATTCGGATTTTGGAAAAACTAACAGACAGTGGGCTGAAAAGGTTGAGGGCAACCGGTCGCCCTCAACGTCGACCGTCGCCCTCAACCTCGACCGGTCGCCCTAGGCTATAATTGTTAGTCCAAGTGGCTACAATAATCTAGAGGGGGTGAATAGATTATTCCGATTTTTCGCAAATCACCCTCTTTTTCGAAACAACGAGTAAATAACAAAAATGTAAATGCGGAAAATAAACAACACTCGTTGATTTAAAGAGGTTCAACCCACCTAGGGCCTAATCCTCTACCACCCCTAAGTATCTCCTGGGATGGATTTCAAAAAGAAAAAGGTTTTTATTAATTTACCAAAAATTAATACAACACCTTCGAGGATTACCACAACCCTCTTTCACCACTTTGAGGATTACCACAATCCTCTTACACCACCGAGGATTACCACAACCCTCTTACAACACCTTTGAAGATTACCACAACCTTCAAACACCTATCACCTAGATCACCCAAGTGTATTCTTACCACAAGAATACTCACAAGGATGTCTTGTGTTGAATGATGACCAAAATCAAGATTACAACTCTATAATGATTGATACAATATGAGTACAAGTGTAATCAAGAATTGAAAGCCTAGACCTCAAATAAGTGCAAGTGAAAGTGCTTAGGCTAATACAACAAGATATATGAAAGTGTTTGCTCAATTGCTCTTTTGCTTGTATATTGTGTGTTTGTATCTTGTTGTTTGAATGAAGCCTCTATTTATAGGAGAGGTCTTGGCTTTGATTTCCAGGACATTGGCTCCTCCTTGGGGAGTGATTTGCTTTGCAAAAAGAAACCATTTAAAATCATCAATATAGTCATTAGAAATCAATCCCACAAAATAGGGAAAAGTCATGCGAAAAATGCAACGGATAGTTTGTCTTTGATAAACAAGGGTTCGACGGTCGCGCAGAGATAAGATTGAAATTGAATTCTCGCGAATTTTAACACAGGGGACCGGTCGAAGGGGGTGCGACCGTCGCTTAGCGTGACCGGTTGCCGCTTGCGTTTATCTGAAACAGAAGTCCGGAACAAAATCCAACTTGCAGTGCAATGTCGCCACGGCGACGGGTCGACCACACACACCGTCGCCCACCTGGTCGACCGGTCGCCTGCCCTTTTTTTTCTTACGTCCCATTTTTCTGTTTCTTAGCTCAACTCAGTGCGGGTTGCCCTATAGGGCGGCCGGCCGAGCTGAAACAAATGTGTTGTCCAATGTTTTATTGAAAATAAACTTCAAGAAATACTCCGAAAAATAGTAAAAGCATTTTAAGTTGATCGGAAATATTTAGACAACATTTAGAGACATAGTTTTGGTTTGAAAACATATTTGAACAAAATCGAACATAATCATCAAAATCATGATAAAAACATTTATCTAACAAACTCCCCCTTTTTGATGATTACAAACCAAAACAATTTTCAAGAGGACGATTTCGAAAAACAGAATAATTTTCCGGTTTATGAGTAAACTATCCGTTTAAAAACATTTTACAAAAGCTCCCCCTATCAACAAGCACATTAATAAGAAATATTGCATAAGCTAGAAGCACAAGCTTTTACAAAATAAACAACAACTCCATGAGCTTAGAAGCTCCCCCTGTTACAAATACTTTATTATCCATGCAAACAAGTTCATCAAGCAACAGTTGGACTAAAAAAAATCACAACTTATGGCTTTTATGAGCCATAGCTTATAGCTTTTATTTCGAGCTTTTTATTAGCTTCTTTGAGCTAACGAGCCATTTTCCTGTTTCTCCCCCTTTGGAATCATCAAAAAGAATGTTAGGATGATAAAAACATCATACAAGTATATCAAAGTGCGCCAAAGAGACAATTTATCAACCATTCGAGGAGATAAGCTTATAATCCGAAAAAAATGGGAGAAATGTATCATTAGATATCCATAAGCTCGTTTAAGAGTCAAGACATGATCTCAATGAGTATATAGGACTTTTGGAAGCGAGAGAATCATGTAGAAGTTGAAATTTTCATTGTGACATTTCATCGAACACATTGTGGGCGTGAAAAATAAAAGGAGTTGTATATAGCCCTTGTAAATGATCCAAGCCAAAAAATTGCATCACCAATTCACATCAAAACATCATACAATACAGCATAATAACTAAGCTCATCAAGATCATGAGCAAAAAATATCAAGAAATATACAAGAAAGCCATAAACTCAAGGGTTCAACCCATTTGAGCAAAGTAAGGAAAATTCTTACCATTTGATCGGAAAGGATGAGCAAAGATGATGATAAACATGCTATATAAGGTCCAAGATATGAATTGAATGCATGAAAATCAATTTTGAGTGAAAAATGTGTGCATTTGGCAAAGGGGACGAGAAATGGCAAAAAGAGGTGAAAATAACAAATGCTGAAGACAGAACTAACTTAAACCAGAATTTGGCCTAGGGCGACCGGTCGACGTTGAGGGCGACCGGTTGCCCTCAACCTCTTCAGCCCACTGTTTTGTCAAATTTTTCAAAATCCGAATTTTCAACCAAAAATCCGATTTTTGCCCCTAAGTTTTAAAAACATGCAAAATGCAAACGTAGACCTCATTCAATATGCATTATGCCTAACCGAGCTCGTATTGACGCAAAAGTCTCGGAGTTAGCGGTTTTGTAAAAATGTCCGCTAATTGATCTTGAGATGGCACAAACGATATCTCAATTTTTCGTTTTGAAACACAATCCCTTAGAAAATGATGTCGAATCTCAATATGTTTAGTACGGTTATGATGAACCGGGTTTTGAGCAATATTTATAGCGGATATATTATCACAAAAGATAGATGCGTTTTCAAAAGAGCATTTGTAATCCGCTAAGGTTTGTTTCATCCAAAGAAGTTGAGTACAACAAAATGCGGCGGAAATATATTCGAAGCCGTTCGCCGTTGAAAGAGAAACACGCTTTGCTTCTTTGAAAACCATGAAACTAGGCAATCGCTTAAAATTGACATGATCCGGAAGTACTTTTCCGATCATCAATATTACCCGCATAGTCCGAATCACTATAACCTTTAAGAGAAAAATTTTCATTCTTTGGATAAAATAAACCATATTGAATAGTGCCTTTCAAATATCGAAAAATCCGTTTAACGGCACTCATATGAGATTCTTTTGGATTGCTTTGAAAACGAGCACATAGGCATACGGCATGAAGAATGTCCGGTCTACTAGCGGTTAAATAAAGTAAACTACCAATCATACCTCGATACTTGGATTCATCAACCGTCTTGCCTTTTTCATCTTTGTCAATTTTGACATTGGTTGCCATAAGTCGAGACGGTTCTTCCTTCTTCAATGCCGAACTTCTTCAAAAGTTCTTTTGTATACTTTGATTGCGAAATATAAATACCTTCTTGGCATTGCTTAATTTGAAGTCCAAGGAAGAAATTTAGTTCCCCATCATACTCATCTCGAATTCACCTTGCATTAACTTGGAGAATTTCTTGCACAAAGATTCATTAGTAGCACCAAAGATAATATCATCAACATAAATTTGCACAAGTAAACAATCTTGCCCTTTTTGAAAAACAAAGAGTGTAGTATCAACTTTACCTCTTGTAAAACCATTTTGCAAAAGAAAAGAGCTAAGTCTACCATACCATGCACGGGGTGCTTGTTTTAAACCATACAAAGCCTTTTTAAGTTTAAAAACATCATTAGGCCTAGAAAAATTTTCAAACCCCGGAGGTTGTTTTACATAGACTTCTTCTTGAATAATACCATTTAAGAAAGCGGATTTTAACATCCATTTGGTAAAGTTTGAAATTTTTAAAGCAAGAATAGGCAAGCAAAATACGAATAGCTTCTAAACGTGCTACGGTGCAAAAGTTTCATCATAGTCAATACCTTCTTCTTGACAATACCCTTGAGCTACTAACCTTGCCTTATTTCGAACAATATTGCCTTGATCATCAAGTTTGTTCCGGAAAACCCATTTTGTGCCAATAATGGTTTGAGAAGGAGGACAAGGTACCAATTCCCATACATCATTTCTTTCAAATTGATTCAACTCCTCTTGCATCTCTAGAAACCAATCCTCATCCTCAATAGCTTTTTAGCATTTTTAGGCTCTTTTTGAGAAATTAGAGCTTTCTCGGCAAAGTTTCTTCGAGTCATTACTTTATCAAGGGGATCACCAATAATAAGATCTTTTGGGTGATCTCCTTAAATTTCAATGCAACGGAAGATCCGAGATATCACCTCTATCTTCTTGAGGACCATTTGAAGTGGAAGGTTGATCATTTGATGTAGACGGTTGATTATCAATTTGAACAATTTGTTCAATAATATCTTCCTCATCACTTTCATCATTAGGAATTCTTTCAACTCCCGAAGCTTCATTGAATTTAACATGGATGGATTCTTCAACAACTCCACTAGTCTTATTGTAAACCCGATATGCTTTGCTTTTTGTTGAATATCCCATAAATATCCCTTCATCGGCCTTAGGATCAAGTTTGTCCAATTGATCCTTGGTATTCAAAATAAAGCATTTACAACCAAATATTTTGAAATAACTAATATTTGGAGTTCTACCTTTCCAAAGCTCATATGGAGTTTTATTCATTTTAGGACGAATATAAACTCGGTTAATGACATAGCAAGCGGTACTTACGGCTTCGGCCCAAAAATACTTTGGAAGTGAAAATTCATTGAGCATGGACCGACTCATTTCTTGTAATGTTCGATTTTTCCGTTCGGCTACTCCATTTTGTTGAGGTGTCCTTGGAGCCGAGAAATTATGAGCATATCCTTTGGTTTCACAAAATACTCTAAATTCACCGTCAAATTCTCCACCTCGATCGCTTGAATAGACTTGATAGTATCTTCTTTTTCATTCTCAATAAGTCTACACAACTTAACAAACTCATTAACGGCATCGTTTTTATTGGTAAGAAAAAGAGCCCAAGTATATCTCAAAAAATCATCGACTATAACAAAAGTGTAATGTTTTCCACTTAGACTAGCCGTACCAATATCCCCGTACAAATCAAGGTGAAGCATTTGTAGGGGTTTGGTTGTGGAAATTTCATTTTTGGGCTTAAAACTACTTTTAACTAATTTGTTCTTTTGACAAGTGTCACATAAGCCAAGATTTTCAAAATTCAATTTGGGTAGTCCTTTCACATGTTGGTTATTGTAAATATTTTTCAAATTCTTGTATCCAACATGTCCAAGTCGCCTATGCCATAAACTAGTTAAATCATTATTGGCGACTAAACAAGAAACATTTTGACTCACCAAATCACTTGTACAAATTTTGTAAAGATTGCCTTTTCTATTTGCTTCACAAATAATTTCACCATTTTTAAGAATAAGGCATTTTTCTTTATTAAAGGAAACATCATATTTTGAATCACAAAGTTGGCTAACACTTATCAAATTAAACTTAAGCCCTTCAACTAATAGAACATTACTAAGAGAGAAAGAAGAGTTACCAATTTCTCCATTTCCAAGAATTTTTCCTTTGCCATTGCCGAACATGACCATACCCTCTTCTTGGAGCTTGATGTTGGTAAAAAGTTCTCTCCTCCCGGTCATATGGCGTGAACATCCGTTGTCCACGAGCCATTTTGAATCTTCCATTGTGGTTATGGCCCCTATTATCTACAAAAGAATTTCTTTTAGGTACCCTATAATTTTGGGGTCCATGGGGGTTAGTCTTGAGACCTTTGGGTCTCCAAACATGTCTTGAGCTATTTCTCAATTTGCAATTATTAGCATAATGTCCAACTTTGCCACAATAAAAACAAGTAGGAGTATTATAATTATTAGCACGTACAAAAGTCGGACCTTGGTTATTTTTCTTAAAAACACTTTGAAATGGCTTATAACCAAGTCCCGATTTGGAATGCTCACCTCTTTGTGCATCTAAAATTTTTGTGACTTTATCCGTACTTATGTTGAAATGATGCACGTCATTTTTCAAACATTCAATATCTTTTGTGAGCAATTCCTTTTCGGTTTCAAGAGAATGAATTCTAGTAAGAGTAAGAGCATGAGCTTTGTCTAGAGATTCATAAGAGGTAAATAATTTTTCCTTTTCAACCTTAATCTCCTTATGCTCCTTTTTCAAATTTTTGTATTTAATGATTAAATTTTGAAACTCAATTTGCAATTCATCAAAATCACATTGCAAGTCATCAACTATGGAGGAAGTAGAAGAATTTGAGTGTACCTCATTGTTTTCATCGTCTATAGCCATGAGACCGTGTTCGGTTTCTCCTTCCTCATCGATTGTTTCGAGTAGTTCATCCCATGTTTTGACTTCCGCATTTAGAGCCTTCTTTTTTGTGAAAGGCTTCCTTTTCTTTTGCTCCTCTTCATCGAGCTTTGGGCAATCGGCAATGAAGTGCCCTAAGTTTTCGCGCATTTAAAGCAAGCATTATCTCTTGGTTTTCTTGCTTTATTTTTATTCACAAATTTTGCAAATTTTCGAACAAGTGCGGCCGTCTCCTCATCATCATCATCATTATCATAGTATGCATTATTAGAAGAAGAAGCAAGACCTTTAGGAATAATTTGCATACCCGATTGATTTGTGGATGGTTTGGAATTTTTCCTCTCCTTGAGATAGACTTCATAGATGAGTAGGTTTCCAATAAGCTCATCAAACTTGAGTGTCTCAAGATTTTGTGCCTCCGTGATTGCCGTTACTTTTTCGGACCATGAGCCGGGAAGTGCATTTAGTACCTTGGTCACCTTGTCTTCTTCGGAGATGACTTTGCCGAGGGCCACAAGAGGATTGACAATATTGTCAAGCCTTTCCACCATTTTGGAGATGCTTTCGCCATCATACATGTTAAAGTTTTCAAGTCTTTAACAAGCATGGTCTTTCTTGCTTGCTTGACTTTCTTAGTCCCTTCATAGATTGTCTCCAATTTTTCCCAAACCTCATGTGCCGACCTTATGCCTCTTATGCGATTGTACTCGGTGGCGGTAAGAGAACAATGCAAAATATTTAAGGCCTTACCGTTTAGAGAAAAAGCCTTTTTCGTCGTTTCATCAAACTCCTTGAAAGGTTTAGGAGCCAAGGTGCCATCCTCCGATTTCTTTGTTGGTTGATCAACTCCTTCAATGACCACATTCCAAATGTCGAACCCGCACCCTTGTAGGAAGCACTCCATACGGTCTTTCCAAAATGCGTAGTTGTTGGCGTCGAATAGTGGTGGCTTATTGGTAGAGCGCCGGTGGTGAGATGAGCATCATTTGTAGCCATGGATCTTTCCTCTTTACTCGGACGAGCTAGCCAAAGAGTTTGGCTTTGATACCACTTGTTAGTCCAAGTGGCTACAATAATCTAGAGGGGGTGAATAGATTATTCCGATTTTTCGCAAATCACCCTCTTTTTTTTCGAAACAACGAGTAAATAACAAAAATGTAAATGCGGAAAATAAACAACACTCGTTGATTTAAAGAGATTCAACCCACCTAGGGCCTAATCCTCTACCACCCCAAAGATTCTCAGGGATGGATTTCAAAAAGAAAAAGGTTTTTATTAATTTACCAAAAATTAATACAACACCTTGAGGATTACCACAACCCTCTTTCACCACTTTGAGGATTACCACAATCCTCTTACACCACCTTGAGGATTACCACAACCCTCTTTACAACACCTTTGAAGATTACCACAACCTTCAAACACCTATCACCTAGATCACCCAAGTGTATTCTTACCACAAGAATACTCACAAGGATGTCTTGTGTTGAATGATGACCAAAATCAAGATTACAACTCTATAATGATTGATACAATATGAGTACAAGTGTAATCAAGAATTGAAAGCCTAGACCTCAAATAAGTGCAAGTGAAAGTGCTTAGGCTAATACAACAAGATATATGAAAGTGTTTGCTCAATTGCTCTTTTGCTTGTATATTGTCCGTTGTATCTTGTTGTTTGAATGAAGCCTCTATTTATAGGAGAGGTCTTGGCTTTGATTTCCGGACATTGGCTCCTCCTTGGGGAGTGATTTGCTGCAAAAGAAACCATTTAAAATCATCAATATAGTCTGTTAGAAATCAATCCCACAAAATAGGAAAAGTCATGCGAAAATGCAACGGATAGTTTCTTTGATAAACAAGGGTTCGACCGTCGCGAGAGATAAGATTGAAATTGAATTCTCGCGAATTTTAACACAGGGGGACCGGTCGAAGGGGGTGCGACCGTAGCCTTAGCTATGACCGGTTGCCGCTTGACGTTTATACGAAACAGAGAAGTCGGAACAAAAATCCAACTTGCAGTACAGTCGCCCGGCCGGTCGACCGGCCGACCACACCGGTCGCCCACCACGGTCGACCTGGCCGCCCGCCCGCTGTTTTTCTTACGTCCCATTTTCTGTTTCTTAGCTCAACTCAGTGCGGGTTGCCCTATAGGGCGACCGGTCGAACTGAAACAAATGTGTTGTCCAATGTTTTATTGAAAATAAACTTCAAGAAATACTCCAAAAATAGTAAAAACATTTTAAGTTGATCGGAAATATTTAGACAACATTTAGAGACATAGTTTTGGTTTGAAAACATATTTGAACAAAATCGAACATAATCATCAAAATCATGATAAAAACATTTATCTAACAATAATTTGGATTAAAATGGTTCTGTCTTTTTGACATTCGTCACTTTGACACATTTTGGCCATTTTTCGTCCCCTTTGCAAATTTCACACACAATTCACTTCAAATGAGTTTTGATGCATGAATTATATATTTTGGGGACTACATAGCTCGGTTATCATCATTGTTGCTCGTCTTTACCGATCAAATGGTAAGAATTCTACTTCTTTAGCTCAATTGGGTTGAACCCTGAGTTTATGGCTAATATGTATTTTTCTTGATGCAATTCATATATATTTGTGATGAGCTTATTGATTGTTGATGAATGATAATTGTTTAATTGTATTTGGTGATGAAAAACTTGGCTTGATTACATTTACAAGGGCTATATATATCATTTTCTAATTTTGACGCCCGCCAAGTGTTCGATAAAATGTTTCAATGAAAAATTCATCACCTACATGATTCTCTCGATTTCAAAAGTCTTATATATTTATAGAGATCATGTTTTGCTTATCAAATAAGTTTTCATAAGCTTCTACAAGTCGTATGATTCGACTTTTCCCTTCTATTTGGTTTAATAAGTCTCAATGTTCAAATAGCTCGATACATCGGTTTAGTTACGCACTTTGATATGAATATATGATGTATTTATCGTGCTAACATTCTTTTTGATGATTCCAAAGGGGGAGAAACAGGTGAAGAAACAGGTTATAAGCTCTTTAGCTCAAAGAAGCTAAGATAAGCTCAATGAAAAGAAGCTATATGTTGTGGCTATTGAAATCCACAAGTTGTGGATCATATTTTGTCCACTCTTGGTGTATTATGGTTGTATATATTTCTTGGTCCATTGGTTGTAGTATGGACTTATATATGTTTCTAATGATGTCTCTTTGACAGGGGGAGCTTTTAAGTTATTGATACTTAAGCTCAATATCGAAAAGCTAATATTTTAGCTTATGTTTAAGTTGCTTCTATATAACTCTTGTTGTGCATGTTGATAGGGGGAGCTTTTGCTATATGTGTTTGAATCTCTCTACTCCCATCCTTGTGTTTATTGCACGGAATATTGTCTCAACGGATAGTTCTTTTTTTACGGTAAAAATGTTTTGTTTTCAAAATCGACCTCGTTAAAATTGTTTTGGTTTGTAATCATCAAAAAGGGGAGATTGTTTGATAAATGATTTTATCATGATTTTGATGATTTTGTTTTTATACCAAAACAATGTTTTTAAAGGTTGTCCAAATACTCCTAAATGATTTAAAATGGTTTTAATATTTTCCTGAGTATTTCTACAAGTTTATTTTCGATATAAATTGGACAACACTTTTGATGATTTTGTGTTAATGTGTTTTTACACCAAAACAATGGTTCTAAAATATTGTCCTAATACTCCCGATCGGTCTAAAATATTTTTACTATTTTTGGAGTATTTCTTGAAGTTTATTTTCGATATAAAATTGGGCGATACTTTTGTTTTGAGGCCAATCGGTCGCCCTATAGGGCATCCCGTGACTGAAAATTGTGAAAAACAGTGAATAAGCTATTTCTTTGAAAAAGGTTGGTTGACCGGTCAACAGGTGGTGGTAGACCGGTGTGGTCGGCCGATCGGCCGAGGCGTCGGCAGTGCGGTCGACCCGGTCGACCGGCGGTGACCGTGCACTGGAGCATTTTCTCAAAATGTAACTTTCGGACTCGTTTTTTGGTTACGATCGGGGACATACATAGGTCGACCGGTCGGACCCCGTCGACCGGCCGCCTGTGTAAATGTGTTTTCTCATTTTCAAACGTCTATTTGTGCGCGACGATGCATACGAAGTTTGACAAAAAAATTCTAACCGTTGTCGTGAGGCTTTTCCTTAATTTGTGGGATTGATTTCTAACACTCTTTTCTTCAATTATCTTGCAATTTTTTACGAATTCATGTCCCCAAGAGGAGCCTATCATGTACAAGACATCTTCTATAAATAGAGGAAGAATTGAAGCAACACAACATGAGAGAAAACTACAACACAACAAGATACACTCAAGAATACACTTGTTCTTACATTGTCTTATTTCTTGTTGTAATTTGCCTAGCTATTCACTTTCACATTCTTGAGGTCTAGGCTATTCTTGATTACACTTGCACTCTATTGTATTATCAATTATCGAGTTGTAATCTTGAATTTGTGGTCGTCATTCAAACACAAGATATCCTTGTGAGTGTTCTTGTGGTGAGAACACACTTGGATGATCTAGGTGATAGGTGAAGAAGATTGTGGTAATCTTCTTATTGAAGTGTTGAAGAATTTGGTATTCTTCAAGGTTGAAGATTGTGGTAATCTTCACAAGGTGCCGTTGAAGGAAGATTGTGGTAATCTTCAAAGGGAGATTGTGGTAATCTCCAAAGGTGGTGTTGAAGAAGAGTGTGGTGCTCTTCAAGGTGTTGTAAGTTGAATTTGTATTAATTTTGGTAATTAATAAAATTCTTTTCTTTTCGAAATCCATCCCTGATATCTTTGGGGTGGTAGAGGATTAGGCCTAGGTGGGTTGAACCTCTTTAAATCGACGTGTGTTGTTTATATTCCGCACCTTTATTATTGTATTTGAGCATTCGCTTTTAAAAAGAGGCGAAATCGAAAAGATGGAGATAATCTATTCACCCCTCTAGATTATCGTAGCGCTTGGACTTACAAAAGCCTCATTTCATACTTCGGACTTCATTGACTTATCCGAATACGACAACCATCTTCACCGTGAAATCCTCACGAGGCTTGAACATTCCAACGGCCGATTCGTCTTGGTAGGTTTAATCTGCGAAGGATTGCACAATGTACATGCGGGGATGCGAGAGAGGAACTCGTGATTTCGAAGATGGTTACTCCCGGTATGTTGACACCGATTCCTACGGCGAGTGGGTGCGCAAAATGGAGTACAATCAGGCCGGCATCAACATCCAACTCTGTTAAGAGCACAACGGCATCCAAATCGGGTGACAAACTGATCTAGCTTTGTGTTTTCTAATTTGGGAACAAAGACGATGGTGGTAGTTGTTTGTATTTAGAATTGGCTAATTTTGACGCCTCTGCATCCAAGTTTTTGCCAATCATACCTCTCGGAATGTTGTAGTGCTTTGTTTTGAAATTTTATTTGCATGTCAAACAACTTCATGCACTAGGGTTATGCATGCATTGGTGTTTTGTTTATATTGTAAAAGACCACATTGTCTTTGTTATTTTGTCTTATTCACCGTGGTCATATTACTAACTTTGTGCTTATCTAAATGTGGAGTAATGTAATTATTAATTTGTATGTAGATTTATGTCACATTTGATGTTCAACAAATAAAAAGTGAATAGTACTAATTACTAAAGATTAAAATTATTAAATTGTTTGTTTATAAGTAATAATGTTTCCTCAAATGCAATATTTATGAACCGTATTTAATATGAGTTGCTATGGGAAATCGGTGGGGCGGGCCTTTATTGGACCGGTGGATAAAATAACGACTTATAACACGAACAGGACCCAATAAACGCTTTCCTTAGAGCATCTCCAACAGTGGACTTTATTTCCAACATCAACTCTATATTTCACTCTAAAATAGAAAATTCCATTTTTATTCTTCGTTATATCGAATTAATATTTTTTTTTCATTTTATAGCATATAAAATTATATATTTTTATATTTAAGTTTATAATCTAATTTTATTTAATCTGATTAAATATAAAATAGTATGCATTAATATAATTAATATATTATGTATTTGATATTTTTTAATTATATATATATATATATGAAATTGAATATAATATAAAAATAAACAATGAAATGTTAGTTTACCAAAAAACTATCAACATTTGATATTTATTAATTTATTATTACTAAATAAGAAAAAAAGAGTCCCTAAAAGAAATAATAAGTAAGAGGGAAAACAAATAATTTAAAGAAATCAAAATCTTCAAAAAAAAATGAAAAAGGAAAAAAATTACCGTGTGAGCAGTTCCGCTACATGTCGCGGGGCACGCTCACAATCATCAAATTACCGTGGGATTTAGTGGATCGTTTGAGAGATTTTCTCCACTAAAATAGTGGATTCCCCTATTTTATACGTACCACGAGTTGCTCTTAATGGGACGCTAAAGTTAACCTGGCGAGACACAATAACAATCAATATAGCACAAACACGTCATGTTAAGCTCAATAAGCAAATATACTTTTATTGTTTATAAAATTAAAAATAATTGTTTGCAAATTATTTCTTAATTTTCTCGTTAATTAAAATTAAAGTTTCCCACATTCGTGCAAAATTTGGAGCATTTGTGTCGTTACAAAAGCTACTAATATAATATAATATTATTGGCACTCCTAATTATGTGCAACGGTAGTTAAGAAATTCCTGGATCCGTCCCTGATTACAAGGAAATTGCCAATTGGGAGCAACAAAATCAGTATGCGGTGATCACTAAATGGACGATCCAATATATTACACTCGCACTCCCGAGTGTAACTCACGATTTCATTTTATTAAAAATGTCTGCGTCCCTTCGGTCTCCGATGCCATCATTAATGCTCATTAATAAACTCGCACAATAGTAATCTTGAATGACCGCTTCCATAATCCCATCAAGCTTCTCCAAAAGCTACGTGCGGGCTTTTCGGATTGCACATTTATCTTGGTTCAATTTGATTTCCAAGGGTTTTATTTCATTTTATATTTAAGAGTTGTTGTAATTAACGTTTCGTATCCTGCGCAGGGTCTATATAAAAGTCGGTCCACTGAAACAACACCAGGCTTCCACAGATTTCTATTCCTTTTATTGTGTATTTGTGTTATACCACTAACAAAATGCCTCAAACCAAACCCACTTGTTTAGCAGATCTGGACAGAGACGACGACGGGCGCACAATACGAGATGGTGAGACTACAATTTCTTTTGAAGGCGAAGAAGAACTACAACTACTCCCAAGTTGATGTTGCGAGTTCGTTATGTGGGTTGCCACGAGAAACCTATCGGAAGAGTTGCATCGGAACTAACCGTTGCGGAAGTGACTCGTAAAGTCAACCGCCTCCGGCATGCTTTCTGAGATTTCCACCATTTCAAGAAGATACCTGGGGTTTTCTATTTTGAGAAGGAGAACGTTGTGCATGTTTCTCCCAGATACTGGCTCGCACTGGACTTTAAGGTGGTATATGTTGAACTTAAATATTTATTTTTTAACAATATCAAATTAAATGAAAACGGTCCTCTGTTTGTTTTTACAAAATACAAAGAGACAAAAGGGGTCCTTTGTTCCCATGTTTGAATGTTTTTGTAATTTTACCTTTTACACGTCAGCACAATCCCCAACCGGGTCCCATTTATCTCGCTTTAGTACATAACTTTTGTTGGGTTCACTTTTTTTTTTTTTTTGAGACTCTCAACAAACAAAGTTCCGTGCCCGTGGGTGCAAGAACTTTTGGTCGCTTCAGAAGTGTTCTTCTACAATAGCTTGGCATCGATTGATGATCCTCCTGGAGAACGACGAGCGGCGAGGGGGCAAACCAGGTGGTCCCGATTGAGGAGGCGGATACCCAAGTGGCCCAGTTTAGGAGGTGGCAAACCAACAGAGCGGGTGGAAGAAGCGGCAAACGAGGTTGGTCCAGAATCCCGGAGGTGGACATATTGAAAATGCAATGGACGTCGAAGAGGAGATGCAACCGGAAGTGATTGACCTGTTTGGGTCGAGTCGACAACTTTGAATGGGGTCCTGGATATCTTTGCTTGGAAGGTTGGGGTGGTAGGTGGGTTGGTAGTTTTTATTTAATGTTTGAAAGAAGGTTTTGTCTTAGCAATATAATGGCTTTTATAAGTTTTTATTACACAATGTATTTGGGGCATTTACAAATACAATGTGTTTTGGAAATGTGATGTTAAGCCCGGCGGGGGTTCAAAGTAAATGAAAACCTTTTTGTAATGTTATTAGTAGTTGTTACATGTTTGATGTCTTCTTTGTTAAATTTGAACAACTCTCCCGGAAATAACAATCTGCGATCGTGTGCATGCAAACGTAATCGACATATATTCCTAAAAATACCAAAAGATTCATCTAATTATAATCGGGTAGTAGAACATAAGTTTGCGCTTTATATACATTTTCACCGCCATGAAAATTACACGGCATAGTGCATGTGGTTGTAATCACTGCATGATTTTTGTATAGGTAATGCACAAGGCTACAATAAGTCCATCTCGGTCAACTTAACAGTCAATGTCTTTCGTGTCCTTTGCTCAGAAATGACAAAGCAATGCCTCAAAAATCAATATACCAAGATGTCTTCTTTTTACAAATTCCATTCTAACTTTGGGGATATGACAAGAAAACGGCACGAGCACCCTGGGTATTAAATTGGAAACCTTGACACCGATGAATATGGAAACACAAATTCACTCACACACCCAATCATGCTAATATGGAAAAGGTGGAACCGAGTGTGGCGACTTTTAATGAATTGTCACACCAAAACTTTTCTCAAAATGGATGACTTGTTGCTTTGCCTTACAAAGCCATGGTGATTATAAAAACACCCCCAATCGTGCATTCCAATAAATTTCATACCAAACCCCATCCATACATAAAATTTAGCTTGAACACACACCTGCTCCCAATATATTCATAAGAAAAAAATGCCGTTTCGATTACTAATTTTTGGGCTACCGACAAGCATATTCGCGATGGAATGACGATTTAACTCGGTCATTTACTACAATATTTGTGTGACGCGAGAAGCATATTCGCCAGTGAAAGTATATTCAATCGCACCCTTATGACTTCTTATTTTCTCATAGATTTTTATTACTTTTTTTCTTAAAGAATTTTTATTACTTTTTTAGAAATCGAAAAATTGGTGGGAAAACCATGAGTTACTATTTTAAAAATAGTCTCTCTTTGTATATATAGATTATAGTAAGAGTTAGGCGCAGGGCGGGTCCTAAGGCAGGGATGGGCGAGTTCTCGATCCAGTTTTTTTCTTGGTGGTTCGGGTCTCGGTTTTAGCCACTCGCTCCAGACTCGCCCAGTCTATTGCCATTTCTATTAGTGATTCTCCCTTATACGGTGACTTTATAATACTAAATATGCTACCGAAATATACTTTTTTAAGATGATGTCTTAATGAGTGAGTTGGAAGAAGTCGAGGGGATGTGATGTTTTTTGTGATTTTTAATGAGTTGGGAGAGTGGAAGGGGATGAATATCAAAGAAGCTGAACGATATTTAAGATAGTTGACTTTAAATGATCGAGGCTATCAAGCTAAAGAGTTGGCGCGCTTGGGCTGTTCAATTAGGTCTGGATTACACTTAACAACTTGCATGGATATAAAGAATACTACAAATATATATTAACTTACTTTGAAAAAGAAAATAAAAAGAAAAGGAAAAGGAATATAAAAGATTAAAGAAAAGAAGCAAAAAGAAAAAAGTTTTTGACTTTTGCTATCTATGCAGACTACATTATTTTTGGTGTGAGGTAAAAATGCAAAATTGATTCTGTAAATTGGTTTCATTTCGCTTTTGGTCCTCTAAGTTTTAAAGTTGCAATTTTGGTCCTATAAATTATGTATATTTTCGCAATTTTAATTCGATAAGTTTCGACATTGTGCAAGTTTAGTCTTATAAGTTCTTAGTTAATGCAATTTATGTCCCCAGGGCTATTTTTATTATTCATTATTCACATAATACCCTTACTTGCTTAAGTCTTTGAAAAAAAAATTTGAATGGCAAAATTATAAAATTAGTCCCGTAAAGTGGCTTCATTTCACTTTTGGTCCCACAAGTTATACTCTTTTTTGCAATTTTGGTGTGATATCGAGATACTATGTGTACCATATGTTGCAATAGCATGATCGGACGACTTTTGGCAAGCGGATCTGTCAAATCGAGGACAGAGGAACCTGGAAGCATTTTGATCAAAATAAATGCATGAATTGTCGGGAATATTATAAATTTTGATTTAAGCATGTTGGCTCGATATAGTTGTGATGGACTATTTCCATTTTTGTGTAAGGCTTAGGATCATATTGGAACTAATAAACGTAGTCTTGTAGTCTTTGTAGAAGTATCCTTGTTAAGTTTATTGATTAGAAACCCGATATGATCCACTAAACCTCTTAATATGAATTGGATCTAAATAGATGTACAATATCACAAATGAAAAAATTGAGAAAATTGATTACTTTGTGAAAGGGCGAAATTACCACTTCCGTAAGATATGAGACCAAAATTGTCAACCTCTAAAAGTTACATGACCGAAATTGCTATTAAAACCACAAGTGTAAAATGGTCCAAGACCAAAACTATGAACTTTAATAGTTAAATGACTAAAAGTGCAAATCGAGGATTAAATTTGCAACTTTGCCTTTAGTGTCTGTTATCGTTTTCTATATTTAAAATACATCTAAAATCCTTATGTTGTAGCAAATTTATTGATCTTAAAACTTGTAAGGGCCTATTTTTTTTTTCTAATCAAGATCTTCATTTCCATTTTATATTTCATTTTATACTCCTATGAATTGTGTAGATGCCACGTCTACAAAAATAGTGTCATCATGCACACGTATATATTGATACCATTAAAATAAAAGACGAAACACTATACGGAATAAAAGATCTTAATTAATTTTTTTCCGGATCTACTTCAACCCAAATAAGAACATTCCGTTTTAAACTTGACGTGTGTTGATATTATTAGCATTGTATGAAATTACATGCATCCACTTAATAGATATTGTTAATCTTATTAACGAGTCCTTATATTATTTATTTGATTCGTGTGCATGCAACAAAAGTAAAAAATACAAAAATACAAAAATCAAAAGAAAATAAAAATAGAATAAAATTTATGAGTAACAAAATTCGCATATAAATGATAAGATACCCAAGTAACACATATGTGCACTTTGTCGCTGAACACTTGGATAAAAGTTGAGAAATCAGGCAATATATCCTTAAAAAAAAAAAAAACCACTGCATCCATATTAAGTTCGATTGATTCATGTAGTATTAAATTTAAATCTGATACTAATTAAGGAGAAAACACCAAGTTAACTTGATATCTTATTTACCACTGGTGTTAGCACCGAGACCACGAGTATTACTCGCAATGGTCAAGGAGAAAACACCAAGTTAACTTGATATGTGCACTTTGTCGCTGAACACTTGGATAAAAGTTGAGAAATCAGGCAATATATCCTTAAAAAAAAAAAACCACTGCATCCATATTAAGTTCGATTGATTCATGTAGTATTAAATTTAAATCTGATACTAATTAAGGAGAAAACACCAAGTTAACTTGATATCTTATTTACCACTGGTGTTAGCACCGAGACCACGAGTATTACTCGCAATGGTCAAGGATTGGGTTCGAGTACCTGCAATAACGGGGCTGAACTTAAAAAAAAAAACTGATATACTCTTTGTGGTTTACTAAATGAGGGACGAGTAATTTTATTATGGATCTAATAATTTGACTCTAGGATCAAAAGAAGAAATTGATCCTATAGGCTATAATACCAAAACGTTGAATGAGTTTTCAATCTTTATTTAGAAAATATTAATATAATTTAATATTAATGTCATTTAATTTAGATAGATTTTTTTTTTGAGAATGTTTAATTTAGATAGATTAGTTGAGAGAATTCTTCCAAAAAGTATGTTGGTGTAATGAAAAAAGGTCCCACCGAGATTTGAACTCGGGTTCTTTGGATTCAGAGTCCAATGTCCTGACCAC
The DNA here is from genome assembly GCA_016081115.2 of Rehmannia glutinosa. NCBI lineage: Eukaryota > Viridiplantae > Streptophyta > Magnoliopsida > Lamiales > Orobanchaceae > Rehmannia > Rehmannia glutinosa. The sequence goes on from CM071932.1 coordinate 62,004,794, forward strand.
TAGACCATGGGACCAATTTTGTTAACTAATATATTTTATCACAACTTTCTTCTGAACACACAAGATGACAATATAATTGGATACCAGAAAATTCAGGATAATACAATTATATCATATTCACTGATAAGAAAAGTTTTTCCCAGTACATTCGTCAGATAAAAAAGCATTAAGAAAATACAAGACACGTCTATGCTTTGAACCCCCTTATGATATGACATGGCAAAACAATTTTAATTCTTATTGCCTTTAAAGCAAAATTACATGAACAATTACACGAGTTTGGATGATACATTCATCTACAGACTACATGCACTGTATTGTTGATGGGCTGATGATCAACAACACAAAATACAATGTAAAAAGCTAAAAATGAACTGAAACATTAAAAATGTGTTGAATAAACAGGTACGACTGTCTACTTTATCATTTCAGAAAGAAAAAAAAAGACTGTTTATTTTTAAATATTTATGACCAAGATGAAAGTTTGGTCGATGGATAATGTCGAGAGCATCTATTACACTAGATTTAATTGAGGGGAAAAAAGAATCATATTGCTATGATAAATGCCCCTATTTATACTATTATATATAAGTTTTTTTAGATGCTACACATAATGTAGTATACTTGGTATGATAATTGAACACCTGGTATTTATCTTCTCACCAAATGTATATATATCCGGTGTAGCATGAATGGTACCTACAGATAGTGGGGTAAAATGATTGATTGGGAAATGATAGTGAGATACTTGTCATTCTCTATAAGTGCTCGACTGGATGCGGGCCGGTCCAAGGTTTCGAGGGCCTGGAAAAAAAAAATATAGAGGGCCTTTGTGTTTACATAAACAAAATAGGATAATTACAAAAATACCCCGAGGATTGGGCTAATTACAAAAAAACCTAGAGATGTCTCAAAATTACAAAAAAACCCATCAAGTATGATTATGTATTAAACTTAAGGGAGTAATCGTAATATTTTTATAAATATCGGGGTTTTTTTATATATTTTATTCTTATGAAGGGGAAAATGTAAGACGGAATCAAACTTCAAGGGTTTTTTTTTTTGTAAATTTCAAAAATCTCTCATGGTTTTTTATAATTAGCCCAAACCTTAGGGGTATTTTTGTAATTATCCTAAAAATTAAAATTAATAAAATCAATTTTTCAAATGTTATTAATTTCATTGATTTAATATTTTAAACAAGATATGTAATAAAAAAATACCATACTCCAACTTTAAGATTTTGATTTCATTATAATGATGTATAAAAATCAAGGACTAATCGAGGACTTACAACGCCAAGGAGAGATACGAAGTCAATCAAAGAGTTGGAACGATTGATCCAAAGATCCGAGTTTGACCGGACGTCGGCGTAAACTCCGCAAAATAGAACCCCGAGGTGGTCCTCGGGGATAGATACTCCGATTCTTAAGTTAGTGTTTGCTCGTAGAGATTGTGAGTAGTGAATTTTTTTGTATCCCCGTTACCTAGAGCCAGGTTCTCTTTTATAGACCTATGTTACCTACCCGGCCAAGGATTCCTCCCGAGGTGAGATTCGTTAGCGATTCTTCTCGAGGTTGGACTCATCGCGATTAAGATAAGTCTTATCACCGATGCTCCTCGGTCGATTAAGATAAGTCTTATCTTGAGATAGTTGTCATCTTAGTGGTACACGTGTCACGTTCTCATAATGCCACGTGTTGATGTCGAAATTATCCTCATCACTAGTCCCCCACTTCTTGTGCGCGCAAGTTATGGCGTGGACGAAAGTATTTTGAGATGTATATCCGGATGAATTATTAGCTTGGACGATGTCTCATATCGCGATAAGGAGCTTTTGTCATTTAGCCATTATTTTTTTGGCTTCTATAAATAGATTACAATGAGAAAATTCTCTCATTTTGCATTTGAGAGTTTGAAAAAAAAAAAGTGTGGAGAAAAGAGAAGGCTGATTATTATCCTCCGGCTAAAGCAACTAACTCGGACCTTTGCACCTCGGCATTTGGTAGAAGTCGAAATCCTCAAAATTCAAGGTATGTCTTACCTTAATTTTCATGCCATCTTAATTTTTGTAGCCAATGCTTTTGCTCCTTGCTATTAATTAATCTTGTGCATGCATGGTCCTTGGCAAGTTCTTGGTAAAATATATTATCCCCATTTCCAAAAATTTAGTAAGCTAATAATTCTTGGCATGTAGACTTTGGAGTCGACCTTAGCAAATATTAGCTAAGTCCCCGGTAGACCTTGGCCAAGTCCTTAGGAAATTAGCTTGTCATAAACTCAATTTTGGGAGACGTGGCAAAGTCTTTGGCCATATCAAATATCGAGTTAGTAGACCTTGGCCAAGTCCTTAGGAAATGAGCTTGTCATAAACTCGGTTTTGGGAGACCATCGCAAAGTTTTGGCCTTAGCAAATATTGGCTAAGTCCCTGGTAGACCTTGACCAAGTCCTTAGAAAATGAGCTTGTCATAAACTCAATTTTAATTTGGGATACTATGGCAAAGTCTTTAGCCAATAACCTTGAGTGGCAACTTGATCTTGGGAGACTTTGTCAATAATCATAGGACCTTAGCAAAGTCCTTAGCCAATAAAGCCCTATGAGACTTTGGCAATTGTCCTAGAACCTTGCAAAGTCCTTGGCTACTAATCTTGAGAAGTAACTTGTGCCTGGAGACCTTGGCAATTGTCCTAGACCTTGATAAAGTCCTTGGCTACTAATCTTGAGAAGCAACTTGTGCCTGGGAGACCTTGGCAATAGTCCTAGGGCCTTGGCAAAGTCCTTAGCCAATAAACTTGAGAAGCAACTTGTGCCTGGGAGACCTTAGCAATAGTCTTAGGACCTCAAACGAGTCCTTGTACTTGTAGAAAGCCTGACTTTTTTTCTATTTTTATTTTTTATTTATTCTTTTGTCGAATTCTTTTTCAAATTATCTTTTTCGAATTTTTTTCAATTTTTTTCGAATTTTTCATTTTTTATTTTTGAAATGGAAGACATGATTGTGATGCCTTTGGATTTTTGTGCATTCACATGAATGTTTGGTCTCCCTAGACTCCAAAAGTTAGTCCTTAGCTTGTCCATACTTGGCCTTTGGATTTTTGTGCATTCACATGAATGCTTGGTCTCCCTAGACTCCAAAAGTTAGTCCTTAGCTTGTCCATACTTGGCAAGTAAGTTAACATGTATACAAGACCTTAGAATATCAAAATATGCTCACGTGAATTCACCGAGAAGTTTTTGGACAAAATCTTGGTAGACCTTGTTATATATGCGAAGGGCTAACCTCATTCTTTGATCCAATCATCGATAATCCTTTCAACTCTTTTCAATTTGGTATGTTCATCGGGTGGAGTGTGGTTAAATCTTTCGTCACTTTTAGGTTGAAGATTTTGCTCCTGGGAATCAAACCAAGGCCGTGAAGTGAGTCCTTATCTGTCACATTCTTGACTATGTCTCATGAAAATGAACCCTCAAATTGTATTCCTCTAGCCGAGTATCGCCAAAATACCCATAAATCTTCGGTTCTTAATCCCGAGAATGTAATTTCAACTCTTACCATAGGAGAAATAAAAAGGTTTAAAGCGAAATCTTATTTCCTGGGTGTGGTAATGTTACATCCCACGGGACGGGAAGGTGGTTTAAATATGTTGCCTCCAGGGTGGCTATGCCTAAATGAGAGTATGTTTCATTCGGTCCGAGGTTTCCTCTTCACCCTACCATCATAGAGATACTCAATTTTATGGTCTCTCGTCTGTCCAACTCACTCCTAATGCTTGGAGGGTCGTCGTAGAGATTTATTATTCTCGGCGGCTTCGGTACCAACCTTCGTGAATGTTGCGCCTTTGCTTCCATCTATAAGATCCAAAAGCATCCTAGGGTCAAAGGCTTATGGTACTTTGTGTCTAGGAGTAAAACTAAGCCTCTTGTGGAAGCCTCCACAAAAACCAAGGGTTGGAGGTCCAGTTATTTTTATGTTTCACAAGAGTGTCCTTGGGGTTTCCTTCCGAGTGGAACTATAGTGACTCTCTTCCTTCCCCGCCTAAGCTTAGCAAAGATGAAAAACAAGCTATGTTGGCACTCATTATCCGAGGTCCCTGTAAGCTTAGATGAGCTTATCACTAAAGATTCCTTGATAGCGATGGCATAGTCAATTTTCACCCATCCTTGGGCGTTGATGAGTGTAAAATATACGTGCATTTGAGGGTCTAAAATGATATATATTTGATGCATTTGCACGCATATTCATGTGTTTTTGCTTGGTTTCCCTTGTTGGGCGTGATCTGCGTACTCTTGTGAATTTTGCGAGAAAATGGAGCTAAATTTGGATAAAAAGAGATATCACGTTCCAAAGTATAGGTCAAGTGCTAATGTACGAGCAAATATATGAAGGAGAGAAGCATGGAAGGTCAAACAAAAGGAAATTTCCTTCAAAACCGTCAAAACGCGCTAACAGTTTCCAGCACTGGCAGAGTTTAGTATTTTGGCCATAACTTCCTCTACAAAATTGATATTGAGGTGATTCAAGTGGCCATGGAAAGCTAAGAGACAGATCTACAACGTTTATGAAGACCCCGAGATCAAATTCCGATCGCACGACCCGACCGTGTGGGATTACACGGGCGTGCGACGTAACTGGGGCTGAATTGGTCTCCTTTTCCTACTCAAACTCTGCAAGAGATCTCTCCAAGCATCTATAAAAGGAAACCAAGGCTATGCACGAATTTTCATAATTCCATACAACACACTCTCATTCATAGCACTTCTATACTTTAGTTTTTTGATATTTTTCTCTTGCTTTCAACATTAGGATTGTTTGGGTTCTTCCCTTGAAGTTATTTTTGTTTCTTAATCAAAGAGTAAGATTTCTTCATCGCTTTTGTCTGATTTCAATTGTTGGGGTGATTATTATTGTTGCATGATCATGTTTTTGATTGTTTTCTTTCCTTCAATTGAGATTATGATCTCATCCCCAAGCATGAACTAATTTCCTTGTTCTAGGATTATGATGATTTGATTCAAACAAACAAGCATGAGTATTGATTAATTGATCCGCTTTCTGAATAAATTATTTTACTTGTTGATTGATTGTTTGGCCAACTCTTGATTGTTTGAGGGAATAATTGAGATCGATAGAAGATATTATTCTGTTTATTCACGGGGTTAGATATGAATCAGAGATGTATTATCTAACTCTAGGCTTAATGAAAATAGCAAATTATTGGGATAGCCTGTCTCAGAATACGAAAGTTATCATATCTAGACCTAGTCTTTATATGTTTGTTATATTTGTTAGCCGCATGATCAATTAATTGATGTTCTGCTTGCAAGTTTGATGAGATGAATCCATAATCCTAGACTTTCTTCCATATCTTTTCTCCAAGTTTAATCGTGCTTAGTTTTAATTCATCTTTTTAATTGTTTTCTTTTAGTTTATTTAAAACCAACAAATCACGGTTAGAGTGTTTAGGATTTATTTTCTGTCAATTGTGTTGCATAATAATTATTTGCTAAGTCTTCCTTTAGAGGCGACTTGTGGTTAACTTGCTACCCTACAATTGATCTCGTTCTCTTGCGAGGATTGTTATACTTTTATAGGTGTTTAGCGGTCGAATGCAGACGTAGACCTTAGTATGCACTTGCTCACATTACTTTGTTCTTTCATATGTATATTTAACACTAAGTGACGTCTCACTCTTTTGTTCTACAGAACAAAGGTTAAGAAGGCAAGAAAGATAGACATGACTAAGATCTTGGCCCAAGCGGCTCAAAGACAAGATCATCGGTCAACCTTCGAAAAGAATCGTACTCCTCTCATATGGGAAGTCCAAACCTATGCCTAGGCCTCCGACTTCTCTTTATGACCTCGAGCACATGAGGAAGGAAAGAGTTCGAGATCCTCCTTTTGGTGCCAAGGACCCGATGCTCTTATGATTGACAATGTGGACCATGGATCGGGAGCGCGAGGGTCATTCACTTAGTAAGTTTTTCCCTGAGCGGAATGTATACGAAGGTGATTCTATGTTCAACCGAAACACTGCTATAGAGATGATGTCCAATCTTTTGCCTCCCGATAAGACTAAGGTTGTAGAAGCTACTTACAAGCATTGTCATATGATGGCTATGATCTTCTAGCCAATGTATTCTTCCTTTCAATCTTGAGCATATTTTTTCTAAGCATTTGCTAATCACTTTGTTCATATTTCGTAGTCCTCACTCACCAAGGTATGGTGTCCAAGATCAACCATGGATCCAAGAGGATTAAGGAGCTAATCCTGGAGCTGGAGAGTGAGAGCGATCATAGGTTTCAGTGAGATAGCGTTGGACAAAAAGATGGCTGAAGTGAATCGTTTGATTGAGAGTCTTGCATTGTTAGAGTTGAAAATAGAAGTATCTCGGCAAGTTTGGTGAGGCCAAAGCAAAGAGTCGACGAGGCCAACCGGAGGGCTGATGAAGCAATAAAATCTAAGGAAGCCATGGAGGACACACTCTTAGATCATTGGTTAGACGGGTTTGACATTGGCAAGCGCAGGCGATTCTCACTATCGATCCGTCCTTTGATGTTAACCGCTTGGTTTCTTCGTTCCCATTTTTTACCGTGATGGTTCGGTTGATGCTTGATGATCGGTTGTATTGTCATCTAATGTTTGGTCTTTTGATTGATGTATAGTTTATTTATGTACTATGTTATGAGACTTGAGAATGTTGTACTACTATGGTTTGTAAGACTCGTGTGATGTTTGTTTCCATATAAATTCAAAACATACTTTGAAATTTGCCACACTCTTACCATAGATTTTCCGAATTTTCCACCAGGAGTTTCCTTTATATGGTCTCTTGATGTTTAAGAGTTGAAAGATATCCATTGTTTGGAATTAAGTTTGGAGGAGTCCTTAGCCTTGTGGTTCGGTCATCCCCTTCCTTGGCGCTCAAAGGCCTCAACTATTGTATCTTAGGAGATCAATATAATAGACGAATTATTGGATCCGGATAATTTCCGGATCATTTCCCAAGGAGTTTATCCGATTGCTAGGCTGGTTGATCACCGAGGCATCACCACTTCTCCTTAGAGCCTAAGCAAGTTAGGACTTTATTCCAAGGATTGATCCTCGGAATTAATATCAAACTTGGGATTGTTCATCCTTTTGATAGGGCATGTTCGCTTTATTTTTAGCTTCACCGCAAGTGAACGACGTAGTTAATAGATAGGGTAAGCAATGTCGATCCCATAGAGACTAATAAATTGATGTACTAAGAATTGAGATTGTAATAACACTATTTTTATTTAGACGATCGAATTGTGATGGTTGTTTTATAAAACGAAGACAATATTTTATCATAAAAAGAACAAAGCAAAGAGTTACGATTGAAACGATCAAGTAGATGAATGGATTCCAGGGTTATGGTTTGATTAATCTCCTCTTGTTATCCGATTAATCAAAACCGGGTTATTATCTATCTTTCCTATAAGATGATCACAAAAGCAATTTATCCTCCCTCTCGAAACATAATAAACATGTTGATTGAATTATCTATGCTAGCATCTCTACTCAACACAAGATAAACAACTCCCAAAAGTATAAAAGATCATTAATCCTCACAACTACTCACAGACTTCTCAATCATGCAAAGTATTCATATCAAGCACTCAAGATCTAGTATTGAAACTCATCTCTCGAATTATGAACCAACAAATCAAGCATGTTAAACCATTGGCCATATGATAAAATAAGTAATAAAGCAAATTACTCGAATAGGGTTTGAATAATAACTTCAATTCAAATTAAACATCAAACAAGAGTCAATTAACCTAATCCCAAACCCCTAATCACAAGGTATTTAGCCGACATGGGAAACGAATAATTCATAGACAAATTGTTCATAACCATATCAACTAGATGAAATAAAAATACAATAAAGTAGAAAACTCGGGAATATCGATGATCTCTCGATCAATCTTCAATCCTCAAGCGTGGATGTGACCTTGATATTTCTCTCGATTCCTCCGGTAAAAGGGTGCTCTTTTCTCTGCTTTCTAGGGTAAAAGTAAGTGTGTCCTCGTTTGGGTCCGCCTCCTCTCTATTTATAATCCCTTCGGGCCAAACTAAGTTGGTATGACTTAAAACTATCAAAACCCGCACGATGCACGGGCCGTGTGCTTACGCACGACCAGCTCATGCGCCAAACAGTAGCATTTGTTTTTCCTCGAACAGATGCACAAATGTCGTGCACTTATGCACGACCGCCCGTGGCCAATGCAAACATCAAATCCTGTTGTCTTACACACGCACGCGAGTTGTGCCTATGCGCACACAGTCGCTTGTGCGTGGCCATATCTCACCCGCTCGGTTAAATGATCTTTTCTTGGTTCAGCTCCAAACTTCGGCGTATTCGCCGATTCTTGATGGTCCTTTCATCGCAATGCTCGATTTGCCACAAAAGTACTCCAAACATCGTTAATTTCTGCAAAACGAGCAAAACGTAATATCTTTTCCACTTTATTAGAACACAACCCATTTTACTAAGTTAATGCATGTTTATCAACCTATTATATCCATAATTATGCCCAAAATACATGCAAAACTCACACTAAACAGGGCGGTGGTCTTCCTCTCGCAATCCTATCTCTCGCAATAGTGGCAATGGTTGTTCATCGCAATCCTATGTTACCCAGTTGGTTCCAAGACTCATTTATAAAAGGAAATAGAACTTTTATTTGCAACTTGAAATAATTTTGGTAACAAAGAAATTGTTCAACCTTGGTGCTAAAAAGAAATCAAAGACAGAGAAATAAAAATACTACCTATCCTCAACATTCTAAGATCTAGGTATATGCTTGCCCCGAGATCTTCCAACTTTTATATGCCCTCTTTCACAACTTTACGAATTCGGTAAGGGCCATCCCAGCTAGAAGATAACTTGTTGTGCTTTTCTTGGTAGTTGAATTGAGCTTTCCTAAGGACAAGGTCGCTTGGGACGAAAATACCGAGACTTGACACGATCATTGTAATATTTGGCTACCCTTTGCTCATAAGAAACCATCTTGACCCTGGCTCTTTCTCTATGCTCATCAATGAGATCAAGGTTTATCCCGAGTCCCTCCGTATTCTTCTCTACATCGAAGTTCTCATTCGAGCTTGGAAGTCCAATCTCTTCCGGAATGACGCCTTTGAGCCAAAGCTCATACTAAAAGGGTCTCTCTGGTAATTGTCTTTGGGGTCATTCGGTAAGCCCACAACACTTCGTGGAGGACGTCAACCCACCCTTGGCTTCATCCATCCGCATCTTTAGAGCCTGCAAGATGGTCCCGTTTGTCACCTCGGCTTGACCATTTGACGTGGATAGGTAATCGAGGTGGTTCTAAGGTTGATCTTGAGGCCTTTGCAAAACTCGCAAAACCACTAATTATCAAACTATTTTCCATTGTCTATAACAATTGCCTTTGGAACTGCAAAGCGACAAACTATAGACTTCCATACAAAACTCCTTATTTTCGTTTCATGATATGAGCCAAGGGCTCAACTTCCGCCCACTTTGTGAAATAATTTATAGCCACAATTAGAAACTTTCTTTGCCCGGTGGCTTGGGGAATGGTCCCAAGATATCCATTCCCCATACCACAACGGGCGAAGGATTGGATATCATAGACATCGACACGCTTGGGGAATGCGATATTGGCATGCCTCCGACACTTCTCATATTTTTGACAAAGTTCTTAGTATCTTGCCTCAAGGTCGGCCAATAATACCCTTGCCATGTGATTACTTGAGCTGAGCTCGCCCCCTCAAGTGATTGCCACACACTCCTTCGTGTACTTCTCTGAGAGCATAGTCGCTTCACTAGGTTGAAGACATCGAAGGTAAGGCATAGTATATGAACATTTTTACTGAGATGATCACTAATGAGAGTGTACCGAGCTGAGCGATAAACGATTCTCCTTGATTCATGTTTGTCCTTGGGCAACTTTTCATCCTTTAAATAATTTGTTATAGGAACCATCCAACTAGGCTCTCGGTCCACGCTCATAACTTGATATTCTTCAATCCTGCGGTTGGTAAGGATCCCAACTGGTATCTTGTCTTGATCGAGTTTATGATAAGGTGAAGTTGCGAGCTTAGATAACGATCGCCTTTAGCATTTTCTATTTACGAAACATGTTGTATTCTAAAGTAGTCAAGCCGAGCTATCGATCCTTCACCTTTCTAAGATATTTGACCATTGTGGTATCCTTAGCCTCATAATCTCCCTTTGACTTGATGAACCATTAATCGAGAGTCACTATATGATTCGACTTGCTTGGCTCCAGCCTCTAATATTATCTTTAAACCAAGAATTAGAGCTTCGTACTCAGCCTCATTGTTTGATGTCTTGAAATAAAATATTAAAGCATAATCAAAGACATAGCCCTCGGGACTTGTCAAAGTTCTCCTGATGCGAAACCATCGACATACAAAACCCGATGTTGTATTTGTCTTTAGTGTCGTGGTTGGGCTCATTCTCGGTTGTCGAGGTTCGACAACATCGTCGGCTGGCAATGCATTCCACTACGAAGTTAGCCAAGACTTGGGCTTTTATAGCGGGTCGAGGTCGGAATTGAATGTCAAATTTACTAAGCTCAATAGACCATTTTACTAACCTCCTTGAAGTCTCGGCTTTTGAAAAATTTGCTTCAAAGGTTGGTCGCTGAGCACCACCACAAAGTATGTGCTTGGAAATATGGTCTCAACTTACGAGTTGAGACCACTACTATGAAAGCCAACTTCTCGATCTTTGGATAGCCCACCTCGGCACCTCTAAGGACTCGAGTTACATAGTAAATTGGTTTTGAAGTCCATTTTCTTCTCTAAGCATCACAAAACTTACAAATGCATCTAAGGCTCCAAGATATAAGTGTAACACATCTCCCCAGTTGGGGCTTTGTCAAGAGTGGAGAGAACCCAAGTATGACTTTAGGTCCTCGAAAGCCCTCGACAATCATCGGTCCATGAGAAATCACTTGCATTCCTTAGAATCTTGAAAATGGTAAGCTCTTCTCTGCAGATTTTGATAAGAAACGACTAAGGGCGCCAATCATCCCGTAAGTTTCTCGAACATCTTTTACCGATTGGGGAGGGTTCATGTCCGCCAATGCTTTGATTTTCTGTGGATTGGCTTCGATCCTCATTGAGTAACCATATAGCCAAGGAACTTTCCATAGGTTACGCCAAAGGAATATTTGCTAGGCTTAAGTTTCATCTTGTAATATCTTAACACTTTGCATAGGTTTCGTTGAGGTCTCTGTATGTGGTTCTCTGCCCGTTGGCTCTTCACTAGCATATCGTCCACATATACTTCCATATTTCATCCATCGACCTTTGAAGATTTTGTTCACCATCTCTCGGTAAGTTGCCCCCTGCGTTCCTCGGATCAAGGGCAAGGGCATGACCTTGTAATAATACAATCCTCGCTCAAAGACAAATGAGGTCTTTGCTTCATTATCCGGATGCATTCTTATTTGATGGTATCCCCCGGAATGCATCCATTAAGCTAAGAAGTTCACATCCGGTAGTGGCATCCACCATTGGTTAATCCTTGGGAGGAAAAAGCTATCCTTTGGACACGCTTTATTTAAGCTCATAAAGTCTATGCACATTCTCCAATTGCCATTGGATTTATGAACTAGAACAACGTTTGACAACCATCGGGGTAGTCGACCTCTCTTATGTAATCGGCATCAAGGAGCTTGTCCACTTCTTCATTCATGACCTGGATTCTATCCATCTGCGAAACTTCTTTTCTTTTGCCTTATGGGTCCGGGTTAGGGTTCACATTAAGTTTTATGAAATATGACATCGGGATCAATCCCGGCATGTCGGATGGACTCCATACAAATACGTCAATGTTCTCCCTTAGGAATTGAACAAAATTTGTTCGTACATCTTCATCTAGCAAAGACTTTATCTTTACAACCTTTTCCCGGTTTCCTTCATAAAGTGGAATAAAAATTAGGTCTTCTCTTGGTTCACCCGACTTGACCTTTGTCTTTAGTCTCCAAGCTTTCAATAGCTAATGTCTCTCAAGATTTTGTCTTTCCTTTGAGTGAAGCAATATAACATTGTCTTGCCACTCCTTGGTCTCCTCGGACTCGTCCCAACACCATGTTCGATGAGGGGAATCGCATGAGCGTATGGTATGTGGAAACAATTGCCCTCATCTTATTTAATTCGGTCGTCCAAGGATGACATTGTAACTAGAAGGTACCCTTACAACCAGAAAATCAATCATAACCATTGTTCGTTGAGGTCGGTCCCCTGACAGTGAGGCGGGAGAGTAATTATTCCTTCCGGTTCCACGGCCTCCCCCGTGAAACCAACCAAAGGGAGTTTTCACAGGATTCAAAAGTTCTCTACTAATTCTCATTTTCTTAAAGGCATCATAGAACAAGATGTCCGCCGAACTTCCATTATCCACCAAAACCCTATTTACCTCAAATTGGCTATGGTCAAGCTAATAACCATAAGATCATCATGAGGGGTAAGGATTCCTTCCAAATCTTCATCGATGAATGTAATAGATTCATCTGTCCGAGGTCTCTTTCCTCGTGCATCTTCTCGTTTGAGGTTGTCTATCGTATGATTTTCTAGCGGAGTTGGTTTCTCCTCCCGAAAGCCCTCTTACAATAACGGCTATGACTCCTGCTTGTGGGTAGATGGTCTCTCCTCGGACTTCTACCCCTTTGGTTCGTCATATTGGGGCTTCGTTCTCTTGGATTTATTTCTTTAGGTGGAGGACTTCCTCGGTTGTTAGCCACAGAACTACCAAGATAACCTCTTCGTATCAAGTCCTCAATTTCATTCTTTAAAGTTTGGCGGTTTTCGGTGTCGACGACCTTGGTCACGATGAAATCTGCAATACTTGTCCCAACTTCTCTTATTGGCAAGGGTCCTCATTTTTAGGGTCACTTGACGTAATCCTTATCTCTCGATGTACATCAAAATTTCATTCTTAGATGTGTTCAAGGAGTGTACCTCTCGAACTTCGGAGGGTTAGCTCGATCCTTTGAGAACTAGTAGTGACAGACAACCTATCCCAAACCTTCTTCTTCTTTGCGTGTTCATTATCGCCGTTCTTGTCTTTCTTTCTCTTTTTGTCTAAAGACTCACATTCGGCCTCTATCCCAACCTTGGACATTTCTTCGACGTTGATATACTTTTCGCCTATTAAAGAGATCCGCCAAGGTCAATGGAGGTTTTTGCCAAGGAAAAGGCAAATCATGATGTTTTTCGGACACCATTCACAAGCGCCGCCAAGGTTACTGATTAGTCAAGATCCTCTATCTCGATGGATTCTTTATTGAAACATTAGATAAAGTCTCTCAAAGATTCATCTTATTTCCGACGGACACCCATAAGATGTGCCAAGGCCTTCTTGTACTTTTTGCCGCTTACGAAGTGGTTGAGGAACTCTTGAGCCAATTGCTTAAAAGATGAGATGGATGCTACAGCAACGAAGAACCAAACCCTTGCACTTTTTCTTAACGTGAGCGTGAGAACGCCGACATTTGATGGCGTTGGTCTCCCGTGGAGCATCATATGAGCTTGAAAATTCTCAAGATGATCCCGATGGTCCAAAGTTCGATCATAATTCTCCATTTGAGGCATCTTAAAGCTAGAGGAATTTCTTCCCTCATGATATCTTCAACAAAAGGAGATTCAAATGTGGGGAAAAGAGGTTGGTGTTTGGATTCCCGACTTCCTTCCATATTACCCCTAGCTTTTCATTCATTTCTTCCAATTTAAGTTTAAGGTTGTTCTTTTCAATGATCTTAGTGCCCCTTTCCAAGGTCTCTTCTAGACCGACATTAGCTTCATCATCGAAAGCTTTGGATCATTCGGCATGGCTAACTTCTTTATCTTTGTTAGGTCTATTACACAAGGATCCTTCTTTGTCAATGAGTCCTCTCATTAACAATTTCAATTCGCGAAGATCTTCTTCCATCTTTTGTATATGTTAGGCGTCTACGGTGGGATTCCTTGATCGCTCCGAGGCCTATGTTCGTGAATATGATCATCCTCATGTCTTGATACATGAGAGTTAGCATGACTACCTCGACATGTTCCGTAGTGAGGTTCAACATACGTGTTTCAACTATTCTCGGTATTCCTCTTCCACGGTGCCATTATTTCTCATATCTCATCGCTGTTCCCACGTGATGGCGCCAATTGATGATGTATAAAAATCAAGGACTAATCTAAGGACTTACAACGCCAAGGATGAGATCCAAAGTCAATCAAAGAGTTGGAACGATTGATCCAAAGATCCGAGGTTGACCGGACGTCATCGTAAACCTACAAAAACAGAACTCCGAGACGGTCCTAGGGGTAGATACTCCGATGCTTAAGTTAGTGTTTGCTCGTAGAGATTGTGAGTAGTGAGTTTTTTTTTTTTGTATCCCCTTACCTAGAGCCAAGGTCCTTTCTTATAGACCTTGGTAACCTACTGCCAAGAATCCTCCCAGTCGACTCCTTAGCGATTCTTCCGAGTTGGACTCATCGGTCCGTTAAGATAAGTCTTATCACCGGATGCTCCTCGATCGTTAAGATAAATCTTATCTCCGGATAGTTGTCATCTTAGTGGTACATGTGTCACGTCCTCATAATTCCACGTGCTTAGATGTCATAATTATCCTCATCACATTAAATTAAAGAATCAAAAATATCATTCAATGAAATTCGTAGAGAAAAATAAAAAATAAAAAATTGTCTAGATGAAAGAGGAAAAAAATCCCTTGAATTTTGCATTAACTTAGAATTGAACTCTAGACCTCAAAACTTAAGTATGATCTCTTTTTCTCAAATTTAACAACTCACTATGATATTATGTATATCAATTATATATATATATAACTAAACCATATGTATGTGTGTATGTATATACAGAACTTTGGGGCCCTGTGCGCAAATGACACTATGTTATCCACTCTAGGATCGCCCGATCGCATATTGAACTAGTAATATTTTATATTAAACTTGTTGTCTTGGTACAACCTACACATTTGACACCCTTTTCTCGCCACTATGTCTTTAAGTTGATCATTATTTGACTTTTCTAGCTCGTCTTGTCAAACTCGGCTTTTTACTAACTTGATTTATTAACCCAATTGAGTTGGGTAGTCGATTAATCCTTTGGGTTCTTGTGTAACTTTACTCGATCGCTAACTTGATAGGACCGATTCTTTGCAATGGAGCTTATTTGGGATCTTCGCTAATCACTCAAGTCGGCTATCAATATATATAATCGCATAATAATGAGTTCAAGCCGATAAGAAAAATCAAATTTATTACTACAATATCGGTCTAAAAATAATTGTAAGACTCACATGCATTAACTTTTAATTCGAGTCAATGGATAATAGAGATAATTACAAAAATATGAAATTTGGGGTAGTTACAAAAAAATTGGAAATCCTATTGAGTTTGATTTCGTCTTACATTTTTATCCCAACCGTTAGTTGAACTGACAGAATTTATTGAGGTCATCAAATATTTTATAATTACATACCTCAACTTTCTAAATATCACAAATAGTTATTTGTAATATTTAGAAAAGTTGAGGAATACAATTGTAAATGTTTGATGATCACGTCAATAAATTCCATATCAAATATTGGTTGGGAAAAATATAAAAGAGAATCAAAACCTCGAGGAGTTTTTACGTAATTTGTAGATTTCTTTGAATTTTTTTGTAATCACCGAAACCTAAGAACTCTTTTAATTTAATTATCTCTTAGATAATATGACATTCTGTTTATTGAAATTTATAGTTGATATGCAAGAACATTTTAATGAGTTCTATTGGATTGTTTTTTTAAAAAAAAAATAGTTTACGTATTTTGATTGTATCAACTTACACGAGCTTTTCTTTTATTAACATGTCTTATTAGAGCATCCATAAAAGGCTCTCTAAATGAAAAATGCTCTTTATTTTGAAAAGTCATTCAACAAAAACCATCTCGAACAAACTCTTTATTTTAACATTTAAATTTATAGAATAAGTTTCACTCTCCAAATTTGAAGAGCCAAAATAACTCTCTCGTAATTAATTGGATTAGATATCTTGCAATTTTAATGACATTTTTGAATGATAATTTCTAAAAAAACACAATTTTTGAACATGTCTTAAATTACTTCTAATATCTCATGTGTTATAAATTAATATTAGGAAAAGAGAAAATAAAGAGCGAAATACAAAGAGAGTGTTGAATGAAAAATATCACTATCTAAATTTAAAGATATTTTTTATTTTTCAAGAGATGCTCTTTAAATTAAAGAGTCTCTTGGGAATGCTCTTAGGCATTATTTTTCGAAACTTATACAAAGCAAATCAAAATGCAAAACTTGGATGTTTGGCAAATACTTGGATTTTATTCCAAAAATGTAATCAATGCACTCCAATTTTCAACTATGGTCATTACGGTGCGATTTTGAAATTTTTTTAAAAATTTAAATTGAAGTCCCTTTCCGAAAAATAATTTCAAAGCACCTTGCATTATCTTTAATTTTACATTTAAAACATAATGCATTTTAATTGTATGTTACTTTGAATGCTAAACATAATATATATACATATATATAACATTAAATAAAAAAATTAAAATGCGTTTTTTTTTTAAATTTATAATGCAAATCTAAATTTACTAAATCGTTTTTAATATATTAATTGTCCAATTATTCAACTAAAGAGGAAGAAAAATCTTTATTTTACCCCTAAACTATATAAGCCAGTGTGTTTTAGTTCCAAAATCACAACCGAACCAACAAGGTGGTGCTATTTTCATTCAATATTCTAAATCGCGATTTTAATCAAAAGATAGTGTGGTGCGATTCTAAAGATTTTGAACTTCTATGATCATCTCTAATTCCAACTCGCCCGCATTACAAACAAATATTGGTGTTGGGGTTACCATACGAGGTGATAGAGGTTTTATTAGTCCAAGTGACTATGAAAATCTAGAGGGGGTGATTGATTTTCCCAAATTTTCAGATTTTTCTTCTCTTTTTATAATATATGAAAATCTCTCAAGAATGTAAAAGATAGTAAGAAGAATTAACACAATTATTTATAGTGGCTCAACTCACCTAGATCTTAATCCACTACCACCCGGTATATCCGAGTGGATTTTGGAAAAAAATATTAATCGATACCAAATGATTACAACTCAACTAGAGAGCACCAAACTCTTATTACACCAACAACTTGAAGAGCACCAAACTCTTCAACACCTAATCTTATCAACCAGTGTATTCTCACCAAAAGAACACTTAGCAAATAAGTCTTATTTTGGATGATTTTGATTAATCAAGATTACACCTCAAATGAATTTATACAACTTTGAAAGTGCAAGTGTAATCAAGAAATAAAACCTAATAAACAAGATGTGAAAGTGTAGTGCCTTGGCTTTTACAACAAGATACAAAAATTAAAAGCTTAAGAAATTTGTTGTGATTTTCTTGTTGTGTTGTAGAATTGTGTAGTATTGTTGTATTGATCCTCCAATATTCTTCATCTATTTATAGAAGAGCTCCAAGATTTGAATTCCAACATAGGTTCCTATAGTTTGAATTTTGTCTCGCAAAAAGAAGATCACAAGATCCAAAAAATAATGTACAAAAATGGTAACGTGATAAAAGTAAATCTCTTCTCTCGCTGCAACGTTTAAAATCATCCGATCTTATCTAGGGCGACCGGTCACCATGTTGAAAATTTTGAATTTAAAACAGAGAAAGTGTGATATGTCACATGTTGCTCTATAGGGGACCGATTGCTCTATAGGGCAACCTTCTTTAGGAAGAAAATATTTCAAATATTTTCTTAAGTTCGACGCCTGAGACAGGAATTTTAGAGAAAAAATCAAACTTTAAATAACACTGCGACTCGTCCACTTTTTTTTTCTCAGAAAATATTTTTAACAATTTTGTCAAGATGAAATCCGATTTTGATAGCGCCCGACTTTATATTTTTGGTTGAAATAAAATATTAAGATGAATCATCAAAACCAAAATAATTTTGTTCTAATAGGTTTACCAAACGAAAACCTCAACGCTCACTCAAATCGATTCAAAACATGAAAAAAGATTGAAATAATTTGTAAGGTAAAAATTGTTTAATAAATTGGGTACTTTTCAATAACGACGATTTCAAGTATATACAAATAAAGGAAAAATTGTGAGCATGGTCATGTATGTTTTGGGTCGATGCAAAATTGGTCCTCTCCAAATACCTTTTAGCAAAAGTGGTCCTATATGTATGATTTTGTCTCAATTTCGGGATAATTCACACTCAATTTTGAACTTTCCAGTGAATGAGTCTTAATTAGGCTGAGTTGGCAAGATTAATCACCCCTTATTAGCATGGACCGAGAAAATTACAAACTGGTCTAGTATATTTGGGTGTTTTGCAAAAAAAAGGTCTTTTTTGATTTGATTTTGCCAAAAATGTCCTATATGTATTAAAATGTCCTTAAATTGAGAACATTTTTATAAAAACTTGAAAAATTACGAGAACATAATTATTTTAATAAAATAAATAAATCTATTTTTTAAATCATGTAAAGTAAACTAATAAATAAATTCAAATAATTAAGATAATAGCAAAAATTATTTAATGACTAAAATTTTAAGAAACTAAATTATAAAATAAGATAATTATTTGAAATAACCCATTCATTGTTTTTTTTTGGAAAAAAATGAATTTATTTCTAATTAACATGCATTGATCTATTGTCTCCTTGAACGCCTACGTGCTTAAAAATAAAAATAATGGATTGTGGGATAATTATGTTTTATTTTAATAAAATAACTAAATCTTTTAGTTTTAATAAATAATTAAAACTAAATTAATAAATTATTTAAATAATTAAAGTAATAATAACAAATTATTTGATAATAAAATTTTAAGAAACTAAATCATAAAAATAAAATAATTAATTTCCTAATTAACAACCATTGACATTAGGAATGATAAAATCTCCATGGAACCATCCCCGTTGGTACCCGAATAAAATAGGGTGGAAATCCCTGCTAACTCCGGGGATGATACGGGGATGAAAATTCTCCACTTCTCTTCGAACCGGGGATGGGATGAGGATGATATTTATATCCCACATCCCATCCCCGACACCGCTTAGATAAAGCAGAATTCCGCGTCCCATCCCCATTTCCCGAATATATATATATATATTATATTTATCTATTATTAATATTAATTATATTTGTAATGTTTTATTTATTAATTATAAAAACTAAATGATTAAATCTTTACAACTTGTTTGTTCTTATTCGTTTTTTAACAAATTAGTAATTTATGTTATTTTTATTTATTTAATTATTGATTATTTTAAATAATCTATTTTATAATTTTTATTAACAAGTACAAAATGGGAAATCCGATTCCCCACGAACGGTGCGGGATTCACATACCCATCCCGTATACCCAAAGTCGGGAATGGTAGAGGGTGAGATTTTGGGACGGAGATGGTATATCCAATACCAGCTCCGTTCCCACTAATTGCCATCCCTAATTGACCTATATTTTTTTACTTGAATGTCTACATGCTTTTTAAACAAAGAGATTGATCGAAAATTAAGGACAATATTATTTTATGGAGTTTTTAAATAGTATTTAAAAATAAAAGGGGAAGATATGCCAATGCTTGTTAATTAGTTAGCGTTTAGAAATAAACTTCCATTAATATAAAAATATTATTTAAATCAAATGGATTTTTTTAAACAAAGGGGACTTTTTCAGTAATATTTTTCCATTAATCCATTTAAAAAAGTCATGGAGACGTTCAAGTAGGAGAAGATAGTTCAATGATTGTTAATTAAGGATTAATTAATTAAAGTATAGAAAAAATTAATAGCAGCTTACATGATTATTTTATTTTCTATAATTTAGGAGAAGACAGTTCAATGATTGTTAATTAAGGATTAATTAATTAAAGTATAGAAAAAAATAATAGCAGTTTACATGATTATTTTATTTTCTATAATTTAGTTTCTTAAATTTAATTATTAAATAACTTATTACTATTACTTTATTTATTTAAATAACTTATTAATTTATTTGAAAGTTTTTTTTATTAAAAACTAAGATATAATTATTTTATTAAAATTATTATTTTCCCAATATTTGTCAAGTTTTAATAAAAAATGTTCTCAATATAATGATATTTTTATACATATAGGTCCAATTTTGCGAACCAAATCGGAAAGGATCTTTTTGCACCACCCCAAATATATGGGACCACTTTGCAATTTTCCCTCGCTGGCAAGGAGGTGATTAATCTTGTCAACTTAGCCTAATTAAGACTTAATTCAACAGAAAATTTAAAATTGGGTGCAAATTGTCCTTAAATTGAGACAAAATCATGCATAGAGACTAATTTTACAAAAAAAAAAAAAAAAGTAAACAGAGAGGGACCAGCTTTGCAACGACTCAAACATATAGGATCATTTTGCAATTTCCCATAGATAATTTTGTGGGTTTTTATGGGCTTTTTGGTTTTAAAGTGTTAGAGGGTGTTTGGCGAGCTTATAAGCTCTTCAAAACATCTTATAAGATGTTTGAGAGCTTATAAGCTATTTAAATCATGCAAACTTTTAAAAAAAAAAAAAATCTTATAAGCTCCTAAAATAAGATGTTATAGAGCTAAGCTATTTTTGAAAAGTAGGGAACCCCAATTTTTTCAAAATATGATCTTATTTCAACAACATCCTTTAATTTTGATTATTTTAATTACAAAATTGTCATTACTAACATCTTAAAAGCTCCACAATCTTATTTTATCCAAACACTTCAACAACTTAAAATAAGATCTAACATCTTATAAGCTCTAAAAATATCTTATAAGATGTAGGAGCTTACAAGATACTTTAACTTAAGTATTATTATCATACAATTAATTAAATTTCGATATGATTAAGTTTATTGGGATTTAATTGCCCTTTGCCCGCAATTCAAATATCCTCATTGAATTTAGCCTATTGAGTCGATTTTAATTATTGTGCGTTAATATTACATACAAACTAGTCTTTTGCCCGCAATGCACGGGGTGTGTTGCATAAAGGCACGTAAATTGCATTCATATAAGAGTTACAATGTCAATGAATATAAAAACATACAATACAAATTTCAAAGAAATAAAGTTAAGTCACTACATTTCAAAATTATAAATTTTAGAATACTTCTATGTATACAACATTATTCGCGAGTTTAGTTTTATTTTATTGTCATCACAAACTAATATTTTCAAACTCTTATGATATATGACTCGTGAAAACAACATATAATTGACCATGACTGAAAATTAGGTTCTTTATAGGAGAACTAATGAGAATAATTAAGGAAATTAATTATTCTCATTATTTTCTACGCTTTATAATATTATTAGATGGTTTTACTTTCGATATTTGCTTTGGGATATTTTTATTTCTTGAATAATTCAAGATTCACTTGTGTAATAATTTTGTATTTTTATATTATTTTTTTACTTTTTATTAGGGATTTCATTATCCATATTTTATGGTAATTCATTTAGTTTTTCGTAAGATGACATATTATTAATAAAGCATAATATCAATATGTGTAATACCCCGAATTTCAAATCACCCGTTTAAATAAATATTCAACATTATGTGTATTAAAATGACATTGTGAGTTATTAATTAGATGGAATAATATAATAATAATTGCAATAATAATTAAAAGTGGAAACAAGGATCTAAACACTAAAACTTGCGTGAGACCGTCTCACGGATCTAGTTAAAGTGAGACGGAGCTCCATTTAGTGAAATCGACCCGCCACCCCACCCGCCGACTACCCGCCCGATCCCACCCGCCCCAAGTCGACCTACCAATCTCATTTTACAAAAACACTCGAGACCCGCTCTTTTCCCTCCATCCCAATTCCAAACCCTTTCTCTCATCCCCTGTTTCATATCTCCCGCTCGAGCTCACGATTTTCTCCCGATTTCTCGCTTTGCTAGGTTTTCTTGCGCGATTCATCAATTTGTCAACCGGTAAGTCATCTTTTCCATTTTTCTTCAATTTTTATGGTTTTTTCTTCTTTTTTTCTTTAGTTTTTAGTTCAACTTTTCTTGCGATTTGTTAACCGTGTAGTTTCTACCCTTTTTCTTCATTTTTTTTTCGTTTTTTGTTCGATTTTCGAGTTTTTATGTTCTCATTTTATCTAGGGTTGGCGTTCGGGGTTGTTTTGGTGTACTTGGGGTGGTGTTGGTGTTCGATTTTTCCATTTTTCTTCATTTTTCTCCGTTTTTGTTCAGTTTTTTCAGTTCTTTCTTGTGTTGGGGTTGTTATGTTCTCGATTTTGTTTAGGATTTATGAGTTTTTATGCGAAATTCATTTTAGTTTTCATAAAGTAGTCATGTTAATTTCTTCTTATTAGATTTATAAATTTTCGATTTTTTAATCAGTATTTTTTTATATTTTTGCAGTTTTAAGCTAAAAAAAGTTGTTTGTGCACATTTATATATCCCCTGTGATAATGGAAGAAGATCCTAAAACACCTCGTACTCGTATGCCGATTGTCCCGGAAACAGGGTATTACAAAATGAAGGCACGCAAGACGGTTTCTCCTATAAAAAAGAAACTCGCGCGAGAAATGAAAAAGATATTCTCGAAATAAGGAAAGCTAAGGAAAATGAAAATATTCAAGCAAAAGATTCAAAGCTTATTCCAAAGAAGAGAAAAGTACCACAAAAGGCTGAAAAAAGTGGAGGAAGATAAAACTAGGTATAGTCACCGTTTAATGCATGATTATATTGTGTTGTTTTGATGTTTCGTGTTAATTTATTTGATTGTATTTATTGTTGCGAAATGAGATGATAGGAATAGCTCGATGTTGAGGTAACCGTAGAGAAAAAGGCGAAAAGTCGGGTAACATATGCTTTCATATAGGAGTATCACTTTTCATATGAAAAGTATCACTTTTTGTGTTGAAAGTATCACTTTCTGTGTTAAAAGTATCACATAACCGAGTATCACTTTTAACATATTTTTTGTGTTATGGAAATACTTTCATATAGAAGTATCACTTTCTCTGATAAAAGTATCACTTTTTATGTTAAAAGTATCACTTTTCCTGTTAAAAGTATCACATAACTGAGTATCACTTTTAACATACTTTTATATAGAAGTATCAGTTTATGTGTTAAAAGTATCACTTTATGTGTTAAAAGTATCACTTTCTGTATTAAAAGTATCACTTTTCCTGTTAAAAGTATCACTTAACTGAGTATCACTTTTAACATACTTTCATATAGAAGTATCACTTTATGTGTTAAAAGTATCACTTTATGTGTTAAAAGTATCACTTTTTGTATTAAAAGTATCACTTTTCATATCGGTTGCATGTTAATGCTATTAAAAGTGTCACTCTTTATGTGTTGCGAGACTTTATCACCAATGTAAACCCCAAGATTTATGTGAGTTTCTGAAAAATTTTGATCATCAACAAAAGGCTGATGTTGTCGATAGATTTGGTGGTTTGTTGAGTCTTCGTATCGATTCAAATTCCCTATGGGTATTGTTAAAAATCTGGTAAAGAATTTTAATGGTACCAATCGGATGTTGAAGTTCGACAATGCGAGTTTTCTTATCACATCGATGACATATGTGATCTTTTTTTCTATTGCCCAATAAAGTTGGGAATGATGTTCGAATTGGATCGGGAGAGTATATTATGTTGAGTCGTGAGTTGAAGGAGAAGTACGACATCGACGCGATTGTTTGGTTTACAAGGTTAAGAATGTGATTGAGAGTAGGTTGGTGGATGGCGGTGATGATTTTAAGCGCCTTTTTGTTATTTATCGCTTGTCTTCTTTTTTTGACTCAGGATGAATCGGAAAGTTGACTTGCATGCGATTAGATCACCATCGATGTCGAGAAACTAGGGACTATGACTCGTGTTCGTATGTTTTGAAAAAGTCAGTGCACGAGGGTGGACAAATACAACAGAATCCCAGCTAAATACATCAATGGGTGTGTTTTGGTCTTATTGTTTTTGTATTTCCATAGATTGAAGTGGCGGGAAACGCTTTGAACCATCCACACTACCATTGATATCTCACTGGACCCCGATAAGTCGAGGAAAAGAATAAAGCAAGAAAGCTCTATTGTTGTGCTAGGGGCGGGGTGAATGGGTAACGGATACACATACCCCGTTAGCTCGAGGAATAAATGCACGGTTGAGAAAGAGGCGGTTGGGAAAAATGAGACAGAAAAAAAAAACAGTGAGAAAGAGAAGGTTGGAAAAATGCATACGAAGAGGACAAACAAGAAGATGTTCAAGTTGGTGATGATGAATATATAAATTTGAAACTACCAAAGGGGAAGGAGCTCGACGATGACGAGTTGGAGAAGTCGGCTAGGGATGTAAGTTCATTTAAAGTATCGCTTTTACTTGAAGGGAAGAGTATCCCTTTTTACTTGAAAAGTATCCCTTTTTACTTGAAAAGTATCACTTTTCACTTGAAAAGTATTACATCATCACCGTAATACTTGGAAGTGAAGAGTATCACTTTTCATGTGAAAAGTATCACTTGAAAAGTATCACTTTTCACTTGAAAAGTATTACGATCACCGTAATACTTGGAAGTGAAAAGTATCACTTTTTCATGTGAAAAGTATCACTTTTCACTTGGAAAGTATTACTAATCGCTGTAATACTAGGAAGTGAAAAGTATCACTTTTCATGTCAAAAGTATCACTTTTGCTGTGAAAAGTATCACTTTTCACTTGAAAAGTATTATTAATCAGTGTAATACTTGGAAGTGAAAAGTATCATTTTTCATGTGAAAAGTATCACTTTTCCTGTGAAAAGTATCACTTTTCACTTAAAAGTATTACTAATCAAAGTAATACTAGGAAGTGAAAAGTATCACTTTTTCATGTCAAGTATTAACATATTTCTTCTTATTTTTGTAGAATGTTCACAAAGCTTTTTTGATGTGCAAGAGAAATTTTAATCTTGTTACACAATTCCATATGGACGAGTTCAGAAAATTGAAAAATGAGATGACACAAGAGAAGCAAGAGAAGAAAGATACAATTTCATCTCCGCACTCGTCAATCTCTCGAAGCTTGCTTCTTCTCGTGACTCGAAGTGCGCGAGCCGATTGATAAAGTCTGTTGAAAACTTTAAATTGATGAAGAATTTGGCAGCTCAAATGCCAAATTTTGAGCTCCTTACCCCAGCAGGTCGATTAAAAAAGTCATGAAGAAGAGGAAGATTCTGCAAACAAAAATGGGGAAAACGTTGGTGAAGAAGGTGGTGAAGAAGCAGAAGAAGTTGGGAATGAAGAAGCGAGGAGAGGATGCTAAAATTCTGGGCGAACCATGGCCTATTGATCCAAAGGCCGAGTTCAAGTCCACTTTCATGAAAAAACACAAGAGCAAAATTCAAATTCTTGCGAAGGAGCAAGATATTATTGATTATTGCTTTTTCAATCACAAAAAAATTATCGAGTAAGTAAATTATTTTTATAATTTACCTTTAATTTCCTATTCAAATCCATTTTCTTGTTGTATTAATTGTTTTTAATTTTCGCTTCAAACGCTTTTGCACATCTTTGGAGGTTTTTATATTGCATTTAATGATGGCATCATGACATTGCATGATTCAATGATGATCCACATAAGCATCATAGACACATGGGCTATGTTGCTTAACAAAAGACCAAAGAACGAACCGCTTTTACTTCCATGCTCAACATTCTCGTAAGTTTTATGTAAAAGTGTCATTTTATGCTTTATAAGTATTAATTTGAATCTTAAAAGTATCACACTTGTGCAAATGATCTACCTTGAAAATCTTTTCGAGAGATAAAGGGCGGATAATAGTAAAAATTTGAGAGATTGCTTTGAATCATTGGATGTCAAGTGGAAGCCGAGACCTCAAAGACTGTGGATTTCGTAAGAGTATCTCTCAAGTTTTGCTTTGGAATTTAGCTTTTCTTCTTATAAAATGCAGATTTTTGTCCCGATTTTCTTGTTAAAAATGAAGATTTTTGTGCCAATTTGCTACAAGCAACATTATATTCGTGTTGTCATCAACTTTGTTGATGCAAAAGTGCAATATTTGGATAATTTGGTGCATAATGAAAATGTCGCTCCCGACTATATTAGTCTAGCAAAATTGGTGGTAAATTATTTAGTTGATGTTATTATTGATGTTAGTTTTCATGTTATTATTTGTAATACACTTGAAGTGAAAAGTATCACTTTTTAAGTGAAAAGTATCACTTTTCACTTGAAAAGTATTACTCATTATTTGTAATACGTTGAAGTGAAAAGTATCACCTTTTTAAGTGAAAAGTATCACTTTTCATATTAAAAGTATCACTTTTCACTTGAAAAGTATTACTCATTATTTGTAATACTTTGAAGTAAAAAGTATCACTTTTTATGTGAAAAATATCACTTTTCATATGAGAAGTATCACTTTTCAAGTGAAAAGTATTACTCATTATTTGTAATACTTTGAAGTGAAAAGTATCTCTCAGTAGTGTGATTTCTCTTTTTTAATTTTCAGCAAAGAGAAATGAGCATTTTCTTGAAGGAGAAAAACCACCCTAAGGCTGATGATGTTGCAAAATATGAATTTGATAATGTCAAATTTCCATGGCAAAGAAAAATAGCCAACATTGACTGTGGTGTTTTCCTAATGCACCACATGGAAAATTTCCAGGGGCTTGTTTACTCAGAACCGGATTTGCGTAAGGTATGAATGTTTTTGCAAATTAGATTAGATTAAATTTCTTTGTTTTATCTTGTTTTTATTTATTTTACCTTTGTTTTATCTTGTTTTTATTGAAGGTTGGTGAACGACGCAAATTAAGGGCTTCTTATTGCGCAAAGATTGTTCTCAGCCGGTGGAATGAATTAAGAGTGCAAGTTGAGAAGGAAGCAATTGAATTTATAAATCAAACAAGTTGATTGATATATGTATAGGGCTCGGTATAGAATGAAAGAGAAGAATTGTTTCTAATTTTTATGCATGTATAAATTAGTTTGGTGCAAGTTACATTGATAGGTATTGAATAGTTTTTTGGTTGTATGATTTGCTGGGAAGATGACAGAAAGTTGTTTTCACATTCTGTAAGTTGGTGTGGTTGTGAATAAGCACATTTGTAATGTTCGAGCATTTTGTTGCCGCTTTTTAGAAATAGGCTTATTAGAGTATCACCGTGTTTTAAAAAGTATCGTTGCTTGTTTTAAAAGTATCACTTTCTGTTAAAAATATCATTTTTTGGGTTGAAAGTATCACTTTCTTAAAAGTATCATGTCATGATGTATAGCCTCCAGTTGGAAAAGTATCACTTTCTATTAAAAAAGTATCATTTTTTGGGTTAAAAGTATCACTTTTGTTAAAAAAATATCATGTCAAGATGTATAGCTTTCAATTGGAAAAGTATCACCTTTTGGGTTAAAAGTATCACTTTTTGTTACAAAAGTATCGTTTTTTGGGTTAAAAGTATCATTTATTGTTAAAAAGTTTAATCTCATTAAAGTATAGCTTTCAATCGAGTATCACCTTTTGGGTTAAAAGTATCACTCTTTGTTACAAAAGTATCGTTTTTTGGGTTAAAAGTATCATTTAACGTTAAAAAAGTATCATCCCATTAAAGTATAGCTTTCCATTAGAAAAGTATAACCTTTTGGGTTAAAAGTATCACTTTTTGTTACAAAAGTATCATTTTTGGGATAAAAGTATCACCATCATTTATAATACTCAAGCTAAAAATTCAATAATAAAAAGTCAAGAATCCAATACTAAAAAATCAACAATTCAATACTAAAAATCAACAATTCAACAATACTAAAAATCAACAATTCAACAATACTAAAAATCAACAATTCAATACTAAAACAAGGAATACTAAAATAATCGAGGATTAGGAGTCTTTGAACCAAACTCCTTGGATGGATGTGAGCTTTTGTATCACTACTTTTCTTCTTCTTGTTTTTCTCACAAAATGCCCCTTGATCCTTTGCCTTCTCCCCTTTGTAATCGAACGTGTAGGATCCAAAGATATCTTTGTTAGAAGAATTAGAAACCTCATGTTGTCCCGTAGAATTCAATGTATTCATCAATGCATCAACAACTAAAGAATCTCTATTGTAGCCATCTTCGATGATTCTTCTCGCCTCCTCATTGTCTTGGCATTTTAGAATAAGATTATAATAGTTTCGTGCCATTTCATGCCGCCAAGGAACATAATCATTCGTTTGTGAGAACTTTCACCATCTTATTGAACTTCCCCACAACTCTGTTTTGACAAATTTTGTCCATCTTTTGACAATGTAACACTCAGAATCTTGGAGATAGAATGCATATGAAATACTCTTAAGCTATGACAACAGAGTAAACCACACTCCTCAAATTTCTTACAAGAACAGTTTATGAGCATATTTAAACAATCATACACCACACGATGACAAAGAACCCCCATCACTTGGCATTGAAATGCCATAAACCATGATGTTTTCTTCAACACGCACAATGATGCATTCAAGAGAGATACTTTTAATAAACTCACTCTCAAACTCTTTAAAAAGGGTCAATGTATATACCTCAAAGAAGATGTTTCAACATTCCATCAATGGTAGTACAGACGTCGGAATTGATCTTGAGCAATCGAATTCGTTTTCTTTTTCATTGTTCCTCCAACGCTTTAATGTTCCTTGAAAAATTCCATAAAATTCAAATCGAGTTGTTGTTTTCTTTGCATTAAATCTTATTGCACTGCTCGTACTCTCACTCCTTTGTGAAGATAATATTCCCGAGAAAAATATCATTGCTTAATGCAAAGACACCATTTCTCCTTCAAATCATACATGCGCCAAACCAAGAATCATCATGCAATTCATACTCCGAATCATAGAATTCCAAAGAAATTTCAAAGTCTCTTTCATCAACACAACCGAAAAACATTTATTGAATGCTTCTTTGAAAGAATTATTTTTTTCAAACGTCCAAACCGACTTATAGCATTCTCAAAGTGAAGGTGCCAAAGACATAGCCTGTGCCTTGTCTGAGGAAAAACCTGCACAGAAGAAATAAAACAAAATTAACCATATATGTTTTGAGGGAAAAGTATCTAATTTTCATGTTAAAGTATCACTTTTATAGCTAAAAGTATCACTTTTAGCTATAAAAGTATCACTGTAAAAAGTATCACGCAAAAAATTAACCATATATGTTCCGAGGAAAAAGTATCCGATTCTCATGCTAAAGTATCACTTTTATAGCTAAAAGTATCACTTTTAGCTATAAAAGTATCACGCATGACAAAAGTATCACAAACAAAATTAACCATATATGTTCCGAGGAAAAGTATCGATTCTCATGCTAAAGTATCACTTTTATAGCTAAAAGTATCACGAGAGAAAATTAACCATATATGTTCTAAGGGAAAAGTATCTCGATTCTCATGCTAAAGTATCACTTTTATAGCTAAAAGTATCACAAACAAAAGTATCGATTATTGTCATAAAGTATTTACCTTTTCAATTGCATTGCTTATTGCCAGTCTTGATCAAAGAACAAAGTTACAGGACATTTTCCACCCATTGATTTTGTAAAGACTTGAAAAAGCCACTCAAATGATTCAGATTTTTCATCAGATAAAAAAGCACACCCAAACATGACGTTTTTCCAGTGGTTGTTGACCCCAACAAATGGCGCACAAATCAAGTTGTATTTATTCGTGCGATATGTTGTGTCAAATATCATAATGTCACCGTATATCTTGTAGTCTTCCTTCATCATAGAGATCCTCCAAAATACATTAGATAATCTACCAAATTCATCCAACTTCACTCTAAAAAAGAAATCCTCCTCGACATCTTGTTGATATAAGATGTCAATTAACGTATGTGCATCGCCACCTTCTATTGCTTTCATTTTCAATCTATTAACAAAATTCAAATGGTCTTTCAAAGTATGACCAATGCATTGTTCGCCCCCCGCATCGTGTACCATATAACGGTAAGATTGAGTGGCTTTCATCCCACAAGATATCATATCCTCAATAGCTTTGCCTTTTTCATTTGTAATGACTCTCTCGAGAATGATGTAAATGGCTCCATTCTGTTCTTGTGAGTTGATGGTTGTGTTCCACAATATCTTTGAACTACCTCGTAAAGCCCCTCTCCATTTAACTTTACTCTCATTGAAGCCTTACATCCTGTGTAACATTAGCCTTTTTCTTTTCTACGCAGATTGCTTAAATCCAAATGAAGAACATACATAGTATTTCTCAACAACAACTCTGTTTCAAATTGTAGATTTTCTAGTAGTCGATTTTCGTACACTAAACCCAACAAAGACGAGCATGACGACAATACAACCGATGCATATCCTTAATTGTTTTTCTTGTTATATGTAGAAGACAACCACTCACATCAAACTCATTTTCATCTTCATTATCAACTCCACCTCATTGAATTACTTACTTTATCACCCTCATCACTAGAGGCAATAATTGTGACACCTAAATATAATACTTTTGGTTAGAAATGTGATACTTTTAATTGAAAAAGTGATACTTTTTACTAGAAAAGCAATACTTGAAAAATCAAGTGATACTTTTGGTTAGAAATGTGATACTTTTCATTCAAAAGGTGATACTTTTCACTTAAAAAGTGATACTTTTTAATGAAAAAGTAATACTTCAAAAACTTAATTGACAACATCTAAGCGTAATACTTTTGGTTAGAAATGTGATACTTTTCATTCCAAAAGTGATACTTTTCACTTAAAAAGTGATACTTTTTAATAAAAAAGTAATACTTCAAAATCTTAATTGACAAAAAATGGGAAGCACATTACCTTCACTTCTTGGAGTGTTGTATCATTTGCATTCTCGTGGGCAATATTGACTTCGTCATTTTGAGGAGAGCAAAGACACAAGAATTGTGACAACATCTAAGCATAATACTTTTGGTTAGAAATATGATACTTTTCATTGAAAAAGTGACACTTTTCATTGAAAAACTGATACTTTTACTAGAAAATCAATACTTGAAAAATCAAGTGACAAAGATAGCAAATACATTACCTTCACTTCTTGGACCATTACATCACAATCATCATCTGTGTCAATTTTGATTTCATCACCCTCATCACTAGAGTCAATGACGGTGACAACATCTAAATGCAATACTTTTCATTAGAAATGACGATACTTTTGATTGAAAAAGTGATACTTTTAGCTATAAAAGTAATACTTTTAGTCTTAATGGAAGAATTCATACCTTCTTTGGCAAGCTCTTTTATATTGTCCATTTTTGTTCTTCAACAAAACTTACACGTGTTCGAAAACAAAAAAGAAGAAAATTTTTTTCTTACAATAACAAACACCAATACTAACACAAATTTCATACATATATTTTTGTAACAAAAAAGGTAAATTGAATCAAAATTCTACATACCGTGTGTGACACAATGAGAGAATGCGAGCTGAGGTTTTTATGTTAATTGACGTCGAGAGAGAGAGACAGAGAGAACACAAGGTGAGGATTTTTTTCGCTTTCTCTTTGTTTCATTCGTCTCCACCGTGAGGAGACGACTGCTTCTGGGGAACACGAGCTAGGGCACGAGAGCCGAGGGGAGATGACCATTCTTTGGGGAACACTAGCTAGGGGCACGAGCCGAGGGGAGACGACACTTCTTTGGGAAACACGAGCTAGGGCACACAGGTGGTCAGGCGAGGGGATTGGTTTGATTTTGAAAACCTAGCGTGGTAACAGGGTCCGATTGGTTAATCTAAATCAGCGGGTTCTCTGGCCGGGCGGGTTATTTTAAATGGAGCTCCGTCTCACGGATCTAGATCCGTGAGACGGTCTCACAAGAGAGTTCCCCTATTAGAAAACATAAAAATTACATGGTACTTGTTTATATAAATACATATAGCTCAACTCTTAAGCTCGTTATATGTTTCGTGTGAGTATAAATATATATATATATATATATATATATGGGAGGATCAAGTGAGACCATGTCTCTAGGTGAGACACAATGGACTAATCTCACCATCCTCACTATTAGTCAAAATGGGTATGATTTAATGGATAAAAATATATTAAAATATTAATTTAATCAATATAAGGATAGTAGGGTAAAATAACATAACAAGTTAGTTACAAAAATGGAATCAAATCTCTTTCTCTCTCATACATCTCCCAATTTCCCCATATCACGTCTCTCTTTCTTTCTTTCTCTCTCTCTCTCTCTCTCTCTCTCTCTCTCATTCCTCCATTAACGCAAATAAAGAAAACGTGAAGAACTCGAAAATTACAAGTTCATGAAAATTACGAGAGAAAAAAAACAAGAAAAATCGGTGCAATATTACAGAGAAATAACGAACAAAGGAGTTCGAAAACTAAATATGCAACAAAACTCAACTAAATATGCATTATCCGAAAACTATCTATGCAAACAAAAAACTAATATGTAGTACAAGATATCCAACTATGCAAGACGTCATAAACTATGCAATAAAATCAAATAACTATGTATTATCTAGAAACTATCTATGCATTGTGGAATAACTAAATATGCAAAGACATTATGTAATATCCCATTTTTATAATTTCCAAAAGCAACATCCCATTTTCATAACTAAATATACATTATATTGAACATATTTATGCGAAGTATAACTACATATGCAGGATGTTATATTCAATTATGTCTTGTTTTTAAGTAAAAAAAGCAGTGCCAACAAAATAACTAAATATGCATTATTTGATGTCTAATTATACAAAGAAAGAACCCTAACTATCTTTGAAAATAAAAATATTTGGAAAGAAAACATGTTTCCTTAAATTCCGCCACAAAATCCTAAATGAAATGTCAATTTCACCCATAAAATCACTGGGACCACTAATTTGAATTACAAAATTACAATCTTACCTTTAAAATCAGCGAAAATTAGGAAATAATTTAAAAACTGAATTAATCACATCTCTTCATTTTTTAAGATCATGGGTAAGATGTCCACACTGCCTCACCTAGGGAGGGTGGTCTCATTTGAACCAAATCCTATATATATATATATATATATATATATATATATATATATATATATATCAGATTATACGTATAAAACATATGTGAAGCTTATGCATGCAAAAAGTGTTGGAATAATATGTATATATATATGCAATAACTTAATATGATAATGTGTAATTTAATATATGTGGATGACTTTGCCACATAGTGTTATCCAATGAAATAAATTAACTCAATAAAGTTTACGTGGCAGCATTTCTAAAGGGAATTGTAGTGACAATGACTTTCAATCGACACCTCATTGCATGCGTGAAATAAGAAGCAACAGCGTCATTACTTTAAGGCTAAACTTAGTATATGCATGGTTAATCCGTCGGTGCCGACTCACATACGTACACCTCTAGATATGTGTTGCTCGAACATCATTTCAGAGGAAAAAAAAATAGGGTACAAAAATATTAGATCAACGATCAAATGCACACGGGCACGAGTAGTAGGGAAGCGACGGAGTTAGATCAAAACGGGTACCATGATGTTAAATTGTTTTGATAAGTTAATTGTAACTCTATGAAAATTGTATGGATTCATATATTTCTATTGTATTTATGGTTTTTAATTATTTGTATTTCGGATAGTAACTCTTGTCGAATCTATGTTAATGAATATGTGAAGATGTAATTTATTGGGTCTTATTTTATTTTTACGGTATATTAAAATTGGGGCGTGACAACATGTATATTAAATTTTTCTTATTGACAATATTTATATATTATACTTTTGAAAGTTTTGTATATCCGAAATACTATAAATTCACTTTGTAAATTTAAAACCCATCAACATTAGATTTGCAGAATTCTCGACATAAATTATTCAATGGTTGATTTTATTTTTGTATTGGCGAGAATTGGTTTGCAATCAATCAAATATTCAGAGTATAAAAAAATAGATCATAAAATTACCATAATAAAATATTGTTCCAACACCTATAATTAAAGATTATTATTTTAACGAAATTATTTTGATCGGGAGCCTATAAGTGTTGGTCCGATTTTTAATCATATATATCCGAGTATTATTTCACTACTTATCAAATTTGATGTTACATGTTGCGATTATATTTTTACTATTATTGAAGGGTAGTTTAGGTGGAGAAATATTTGAGATACTATTTATAACTAATTTGTTTTATTATATATATATATATATATGTATATTAAACAAAAACCATATTTTATATTTAGTAGCATGATTTTAAGAAGAAATAAAATATTTCAAAAAAGTAAAAATTATTCTATTTTATATGTGCACAGATAAAAAAAACGAAACAAAAAAATCATATCTAATAGTTCAAATATACAACTTTTAAAGTTGGATATCAAAATACATTGATAAATATAAAAACAATTCTATTAACATAAAAATACTTTAATAAATATTAAAAATAATTTTATACATATAAAACGCTATTATGAATATAATTTTATTTATATAAATTTAATTTATTATTACATAAATATATAATATTATGTATAGATATATGTAATATATATAATATTTAGATACATATTATGATATATATTTTTAATTTAAATAAATACTTTTTAATTGAATTTAATAAACTTAAATATAATTTGTATAATTATGAAAAAATGGGCTAAGCCCAAATAACAACTATATATATATCACAAATAACAAAATACATGAATTTACAAATTGATGTTCAATAGCCCGAATGTATAATTATTGTAGCCCATTACAAAATACGATTTTTAGTAAATATATGTCAATTTTATTTTTTTATGCTTATTTTTATTTTATATATACAATATGGGTGTCAAACTGATGATCACAAAAAGATGATTTATTTGATTTATTATACATCAAAAAGGGATCAAAAAAAAAAGTTATTAAATTTTACAAATAAAAATAAAAATACAAAAATAATAATTAATGCATTACACATACAAATTTGGAAAACTTACTTTTATATAATGCTTTGTTATTATATATACATATAGATTTTCTAAAATTAATTTACTAATTATCAAACTTAATATTACATGTTTTAATTATATTTTGCTAATACAAAAAGGTGTTTTAGGCTGAATTTTTTTATTACTATTTATAAGTGAATCGGTTATTATATATATTGCTTATGAAACTAATATATGACTAAAGAAGACAATGAATCAAGTTTAAAGAGAATATAACATTAATATAATATAATAAAATTAAAGATGGGATCATACTTCTAACTGGGAGGTGCTATTCACACCTTTTTTTTCTCTAAATACACACACTCACATATTTTTGTTCATCATTTTTACTAGACACACCCTCATTCATTCCCAGAATACCATTTTCACCCTCTCTCTCTCTCCCTCTCCCTCTCTCTCTCTCTCTAGAAGAAGAAAAGAGAAAAGAGAAGAAAGAGAGATGATTTCCCTAACGCGATTGATTCAAAAGAGGCCCGCAAATGATTTTGTTATCCATAAGTTAAACATGCAAGTAATCTCCTTAGTTTTCACGTAGATTTAGGTTTGTATTATAGTTACATGAATTTCATTATGTGATTTTATGGCCTATCGTTTTATTATAATTGTGTTTGACTGAAGGCTTGCCGCTTAAATTGTATGGATTTATATAATCTTGTGATTAATTGGGTTTCTAGTTCTATTATGTTTTGAATCATTTACGAGCCATGGTTTTGGTATCTATTATTCTGTGTGTATTCTATTTTGTGATGTTCTCAATGATAATCCTCACGTGTATATATATATATATATATATATATATGTGTGTGTGTGTGTGTGTGTGTGTGACCGACAATCGTAGCTCTACGAATATTTATTTTGAAACCCAGTCCACTTTTAATTCGTGTTCACGAAATCTATGCATGCATATTTATTAAATATGAAATTCTTATCTATCTTGAATTGTGCTCATGTACATATCAATCAGATTGTGGGTGGGTGTACGTGTTCCATAAGCTCCAATGTTAAACTCACATGTTACTTCATATTTTATAATTAATAACAATATTGTTCTTCCCATTTTAAAGTTAATTAGGTTGAGGCTTTCATTCACGTATAATTCGTCAATTGAAAAACGAGAGTAAATTTATCGGTCAATTAGATTGGTTCAACGCACATGTTTAATATTAGTTATGTACTATTCGTAAATAGGGATTATTATATAGAGGAAAAACATCAAACCCCCAAACTACGCGTTTTTTTTGCACTATACCATATAAACTTATTTTTTTATACTTTATCATACAAACTATATAAGTTTTGTACTCTGCCTACATCGGCCATCGCCGGTGGAATATTTTGAATATTCCGATATCGACCCTCCATGTGAGGCAAAATTGTCTTTGCTTAAAATTCAAATAGAAATTGTTACACTTTCCAATCAACTTTGTTAAGAATTTTACTTTGCGTATGAACTTTATGCGGTTTCACTTTGCCATATCAATTTTAAAAGAAATTTATAAAAAATTATGTGTGTACATATATATATATATATATCTTTATTCATTGAAAATAAATTTTATTAATATTTATCTCAATAAAATATATTATAAACTTGAATAACACCCATGTGTTACATGAAATTTGTCCAAAGATAAAATTTTAGTGTCACAAATTTAAAACATAACATATTTAAAATATGTGTTGACAAAATCCTTGATTTTTGGATTATTTGTTATCTTTTAAATTAAAATAGATATTGTGAACTAATAGTGTATTTCTCAATAAAAATATCTTCGGATAGATTTGATCAACATCAACTTTTCCAAACTAATTGTGAGCAAATCCATTATTTTTGGCATTATATTTTATCTTTTAGAATATGGTTAATTTTTTTATCATTTAAGTAGGTTTATACATCATTGATATTGATTTATTTTATATGGTTTATACATTTTTGGATTATTTTATGGTTTAGACATTTTTATATATATTTTATCACAACTTTCTACAATAATGTTGTTTTAGATATCTACGTTTAATTCTTAGTTCAATTCTTCTTTGCATATTCAAAACTCTATTATTGTGTTTACGAATTATTTTTATTTTTGGGAAATTCACATAATTATAATATTTATTTATTGTTTCTTTAATTTAGTATGTAAATAATACATAATCATACAAAAATAAGTAATATACATGAGAATATACACATAATAATATAAAAATAAATTCAGTATACTGAAATTTTAGTTTTGGTTTAGTTCACTATATTGTTTAAACTTATTTTTTTTTGTTATTTTTATGTATTAAATAGGATAAATAAATGTATACAAATATTTTTTTTTAAAACGGATATGGCAAAGTGAAAATCGCGCAAAGTTCATATGGCAAAGTGAAATTCTTAACAAAGTTCATATGGTAAAATGCAACAACTTATGTTTGAATTTTAGTGAAAAGACAATTTTTCCCTCACGTGGAGGCCATGTGCCTAAATATTCAAGAATATTGCGCCGACGATGGTTGTTATAGGATAAAGTGCACAACTTGTGTTGTTTGTGGGTTAAGTGTAAAGAAAATTAGTTTATATGATAAAGTGTAAAAAACCGCATAGTTTGAGGGTTTAGTGTTTTTCCTCTATTATATATATATATATATAATTTTCGTGATTCATGTGCCTAAAATATGGTTATATGGGAAATTGAGATAACTATACATTAAACTTCTTTTGCTAAACTATTATCCGATCGAACATGAGTTTCCTCTAACTAATTGGATATAGGGTTTTCCTCCAACTAATCGAATGTAGAGTTTACCCTAAATGGTTTCGAATCATTGAATGTAGGGATTTCCCTTAATTAGTTGGATGTAGTGTTTCCTTAACTAATTGAATACATGTTTTTCCTAACTAACTCAAGTAGGGAAACCGAATGTAGTGGCTTTCTCCTAAATAGTTTTGAATAGATTTCCTTAATTAGTTGAATGAAGGCTACCCATAACTAATTGAATGTAGTGTTTCTCTATCTAATTGAATGTAGGGTTTATCCTAAATAGTTTTGAGTCATTGAATGTAGGGTTTTCACTTAATATTTGAATGTAGGGTTTTCCCTAAAGAGGTTTGAGTAATTAAATATAGGGTTTTTCTTTAATTAAGTAAATATAGAGTATTTCCCTAACTAAGTGAACATATGACTTTTCCCCAGTATAATTGAATCTGACTCTAGAGTTCACTAATGAATTGAACGTAAGGTTTCACGATTGGTTGAGCATAGGGTTTATCCCGATTAATTGAATATAGGGTTTCCCCTGACTAAATGAATGTAGAGTTTTTCCTTGTAATCGAGTATATGATTTCCCTCTAACTAATTGAATGTAGAGTTTTTCTAATTAATTGAATATATGATTATCCCTTAACCAAATGAACGTAGGGTTTCTCCTTAACTAAATTTGAATGTAAAGTTTTTCTCAATTATTGTTGAATATCGAATGTAAGTTTATCCTCGTTTACATGTTTTATATCATGGTTACTTTTATATATGTTAATTAATGTGATTTAGTTATTATGATATGCGCTTATGTTTATTCTCGTATTTAATGATATGTTGCATCACTTAGGTTCATGCACATTACTCTATGATCTTTGGAGTGAGTGGGAAATAGGCGCGGAGGATCGGCGTTCGACCATGTGCCGCTTGCGGCTGATGTTAATGTTCAAGGAAAAGGACCTTAGGACAAAACGAATGGAAGTGGGCCTTCGAGCAAATTATTCATGGGTTCCAAATAACAAGGCCTACAAATGACCCTGATTAGAACAATGTGTTACCAAGTGAGCTCACGTCCTAAGAATGTGTCATGCAAACGAAATTCAAAGTTTTGTGCGAAAGAAAGTTTTGAGTAACGAAATGAAGGTTTTTAAGCGAGAAAAATGTAAAGTTTTTCAAGTTAAATGTAAGATATTGCATTAGGCATACATTCATGCATGAGATTACTTGTTAAGCTCTTTTAGCTCATTCCACAGATGTTGAATATTTTCATATGAGAATCTTTGAAGAGGAAGGAGATGGTCAAGCGCATGACTTTCGGAAAACCCATGTCAATGGAATTATTTTATTTTCAAAGTTTGACTTTTTAGTTCATTAAACATTGATGTCATTGTGCTTTCGATCACGAATGTTTTGGACTAGTATTTATTCCGCCGCAAAGTTTTCAAAAAAGTAAGATTTTTATTATTCCGTATTTTTAAACATTCTTTAAGGTATTTCTATTTTAATTTCTTATTTTTGCTACAAACCCCTTTCTAATTTTACCCCGCAAGATGAACTCGTAAGATGAGCTTCTTTAATTGTGATTGGTTGTCAAAATTTCTGCAAAATTTCCCCTCAAAAATATTTTTGACCAAAATTATGATTGTTTGTAAGAAAATTCAAAAATACACTATTTAGTATTTACTAGCTTTTTCAATCATTAATCATATCAAATTATTATTCTACTAAAAAAACATCACAATCGTAGATCATAAATACACTATTCACTCTCTCTTATATTTCAAAATAATCAATCACATTCAATTACTATTTTACTAAAAAATCATCACATCAATTTATCATCATATTTTCATCCTATATCCAATCACACTCACAAACGAATGCCATCCAATCGTGATTTTGGAGTACAAATCGGCTCCCTTAGAAACACAAAATAAAGCGGAGATTCGTTCATGATATATTTAAGGGAATTTTTTTAAGTACCCACTATGGATAGTGAGTACTCTTTTCTACCCACCAACATAACAAAACTTTTTTCTACCCAAATTGAGAAAAATTGCCCCTCCTTTAAGTTGGTGACTTTTGAATTTTGAAATTGAATTCATGTATACCCCATTAAACCGTATGTATTCTATAACACACACACTCCAAGACAAAATAATACAAAAGTTAAAAGGCAAATGTAAAAGGCAAAAGCAAGAAGTAAAAAAAAAAAAAGCAAAATCCTAAACCAAATCGTGTCAATATCGTGCGAGTAAAAAACCAAAAGCTCCATGGATTCACACCAACCGTCGTCCGCCTCCGCCGTTGTCGTTGCCGCCACCGAAACGCCCGACGCACCTTCCTCCTCCGCCGCCGCATAGAGGTTAGAGTTTCATTCTCAAATCTATGTTAGTTTGAAATATATATGGTAGTTGATTTTAGTTTGAAATATATGTTGGATTTTCAAGGATTAGTATGTTAGTTGTTGATTGATAATGAGAATTGGTGTATTGGTTAGTATATTCGAAAATGAGTTTGCAATATTACTTGATGATGGTGTTTTGGTTCGAAAATTGGTTTGCAATTTTCTGTTAATCGGACACGATATGCCGAAGAAGACGATGAGGCGCGATTAGGGTTTGGGCACGATAATAACCGACTATTGAAGCTCTCAACCGAGTTTGATGTCTTGAACCCATAACGTCGGACATGACATTTAACTCGAGACCATTTGTCTTCCCCCGCACGTTCTAACTTAAATGCACCCGTCTCACTTGCAACTTTTATGTTTTCAAAATACTTATCATAATCTTCACGGCGGTATGAATATGCTGCATTCCTAAACATTGCTACTATATGTTGACCGTATTGAGCCAAATTACTTTGCAAATGATAAGTGCAAAGCCCATGTGATGCTTCCGGGTATACTACTTTTATGGCATTACTAATACTCTTGTGGCCGATCGAAAAACAATCGGTAGATCACGAGGGCAATCATAAGCATCTCTCAACCTGTCTCAAAAAACCATGTCCAGGATTCGTTGTTTTCAACATCCCAATTCCAACCGCAAGTGGGAAAATCTGTTCATTACCATCTTT
The DNA here is from genome assembly GCA_016081115.2 of Rehmannia glutinosa. Classification (NCBI taxonomy): domain Eukaryota; kingdom Viridiplantae; phylum Streptophyta; class Magnoliopsida; order Lamiales; family Orobanchaceae; genus Rehmannia; species Rehmannia glutinosa. The sequence goes on from CM071932.1 coordinate 62,045,685, forward strand.
TGATACGGCAACAAATAATATTCCCAAGATTTCCTTTAAAGGCGTGTTCCATCAATCACAAAAATCGGGCGGACATAGTTCGGAATCCGAGTGATTGATGCATGCAAAGCAAAAACACGTACTTGAATATATTAAAATTATCTGACTTCCATCTAGTTACCGATCAGGGATTCGTTAAATTCAACATGTGTAAGTATGCCGGAATTAGATTGAATGACTTGTTGCTATCTCCATATATCAACCCAAAAGCATGATGCTTAGCACTCAACGCAACATTATAACTCATTTTAAGCCCATGTCGCGATTCCAACTCCGCTATCATATCTCTTTGCACAAGCGCGAGAATGTTCCACTAGTAATCTAGATGCAAAATACGCACCTACTACTTTAGAATGCATCCGCCTAGATACATTGTCATTCAAATTTAACCCACATCCATGGTGCTTGTCAAACTTCCCTACTTTCCAAATACCATCCTTTCCATATGCACGCATTCGAAAAGGGCATCATTCATACTTGCATATTGCATAATAACGAGTCTTATCCGAGCGTTTAACTTGATACTCGATTTGATTTTCAAGGTGATACATGCCTAGTGCCATCTCCAATTCGGTTTTGCTCATGTATGTTGCTCCTTGGCGCTATTCTAGCAGTTCTTCGGGAGGAACTGAAACGTGCGAGAGTGCACCAGAATCACCCAATTTCATCCTGTAAGCACTATTGTTTCGTCCATATTGTCTCTATGGATATCCGGATGTATATTAGCACCTCGTTCTTCTAATGCATCCTAGTTTTGGTTTTCTGAAAATACTTCTCTCCGTCTACGTCTCCACTCACAAAATTCCTCAAATTCAACACGTTCTTTGGTCATTCTCAAATTGATTATTAGCTTCAACATCACCAAAGCAGCAGTGTAGTTCTCACCAAAATCATCTGCATTATTATTACAATCAAAGATCACCAACACCGTAGTTTTCACCATAATCATCTTCATTATTATCACAACCAACATCAAAGATCGGTATTATCACGATTAACATCGGTATTATCACAACCCATATCGGGATAATAGCCATCTTCATTGCTTGGCCTTATACTAGGTCCCGGATAATTGATATTTGGATCATTAATCGTAGGTGAGAGTGGGCGATGATCAATAATTAGAACATTGATGGCGGATCCAGGAATCGATAATGGGATGGGCTAGAAAGTAAGAAAAATTCAAGACAATAAAATTATGCATAATAAATTATTCAAGATCTATAGAACTTGTGCTCGACGAGATTTCAAAGAATAAAATTCATCAATAATAGAATATACATCTATACTATTAACAAAATCAATGTTTGAGTAGCCAACATAATCAATGTTTGATTTGCAATCAATTTACTTTTGTTTGATCGTGAGCTAATCAATGTCCTTTCTCCAATCAAGCTTTGCATATGAGATATGTACGAAAACAATGTCGATATCAATATATCATAGTTAATACTTAATAGCATAATTAGAAAGTTCATGTTGAAAAACAAATAATAATTCAACAAACTAA